>JAJPUD010000800.1:107419-203477 GCA_023553655.1 Myrmecobius fasciatus | reverse complement strand
ATCTAGGGGAGGGGTGGGGAGTTGGGGGGAAAAATTTGTAACAGAAAACTATGTAAGAGTTAATGTTGAAGAATTACCCATACATATGTTTTGCAAATAAAATTTTAAAAAAAGTAATAGCCATTTAAGAAGCATAGGTGATAGTAATAATGGATCTTAGAGATTACATAGTCCAACAGTTTATTTTAGAGAGAAAAAATGTCATAGCTAATAAGTAGGATGATCAGAACTTGAGTTTAGATCTTCTGATTACAAATCTACCTCTAAATTAGACTTCCTCCCAATAGAGTAGTACAGAATATAAGTGATATCAGAGTTTAAGAGGAGTGTTTACCTGGAGCTTCAGTAGAGAGGGGCTTTTTAGAAAACCTTTTGACTTGTTTGCAATTGTTCCCATTGTTTTCCTGAACATAAATCCTTTTCTTTACATAAACTAAAAGTTATTATCAGTTTAATGCCTAAGTCTTTTGTTTACTATGTGATGCTAGTAAGTTATTTATCCTTTCTAAGTCTCAGTTCCCTCATTTGTAAAATGCAGATAATAAGAGCACCTACCTCTCAGGGCATTTAATGATCAATGTGGGTGAGGTATGTAAAGAGCTTTGCAAACCTTAAGATGTTATATAAATTTATTAAGTGTTTGCTGTGTTCTAGGTACTGCGGATGGCAAAGGGTAGGACCAGGGATGCAATAAGTCAAGCCATCCACATAGAGGATGAAGCCAGGATGCAGGTCATTCCACACAAAACCCAAAAGCTGGCATGGCATGAAAATGTTGAGACAGGAAGAGAGGTCAAGAGTCAAGTAAATCAAGACCAGTGTGGGAGCTGAGCTTTCATCGAATGACACTTTTGCTGTACTCAGCCTGTTTTCATAATGTCCTCTCATTGCATTCTCCCTAAATTATATTCTGTTTTTTAATGGAAGCAATGCTGCCAACCTCGAGGACCAAAAAACATATATAGCATTATTCTTCTATGAATTATTATTTCAGTTAGTCATTTTCCTAGGAGAGAAAGAGGGAAAAAAGGAAAGAAGGAAAAGAAGGAAGGAAGGAAGAGAAGGAAGGAAGGGAGGAAGAAGAAAAAAATGAAGAAACAGATTTATGAAGTACTATATGCCAGACATTGTGTAAGAAATTTATAAATATCTCACTTGATCCTAATAATGTTGGGAGGTAGGTGCTAATATCTCCATTTTACAGTGGAGGAAGTTGAAACAGAGCTCAAATAATTTGCTCAGGATCATATGGCTAGACCAATATGCTCTGCCACAGGTCAGACAAAAATAGTCCCTATGAACATTTGGAGTGAATTCTCTGATTTTGTACGTCTCACCATTCTTCTGGGCTAATTCAATTCTTTTTTGCTCATAGAGCACAGCACCTTTTTTGATGAAGACATGTTCCAGTGTCCCCCTTGTCATACAATTAGTTCTAAATTTCTTGAGACCTTGGGTAGTGTCTTGTAATGCTTTTTCTGACCACTTTGTGAATGTTTGCCCTGAGTGAATTTTCTATAAAACAGTCTTGTTGGTAAGGATACATTTGACATTTGAACATTAGCTAGTAAGTGTCTGAGGGTCACATTTGAATTCTGGTCTCTCTGATTCCAGACAAATGCTCTAATTTTCCACCTAGTTGCCTAAAGTTTGAAAGCAAATTGGTGTAATGCGAAGAATTAGAAGACTTGAGCTTAACCATTTTCCCCTTCTTGGTTAGTGTTAGACTATATTTGTCCCTTCCAGCTCTAAATTTTGCTATGAAAGAACAAGGCCCAGTAACATGCTTCAATTCCAGTTAACCAATCCCATAAAAAACTACCTTAGCTAATCCCTGTTTTGGTGAAAACACCTTGGTCGAATCAATATTAATTTGATTGCTGGGAGGACTATATCAGTAGGTGCAAATCTCTCCATTGTCAGATAAAATTGAAGTGTTGGTTGGCTTTAATAGAAGGAAAAAAAAAAAAAAGATTTATCCTGGGTTTGAATCCTATCAGACCCATCATAGATGTCTTCTTCCGCCATTCTCCCCTTCCCTCTGATATGATATTCATTCATAGAATGTGCCCAAGACATTTTTTTTAGATTAAATTAGGTTATAATATTTGTCTTAAGAGAGCTCTATATTGGGATGGGAATGAGGGGGAGACCCATCAATAGGCAATCAATCATTAATCTCAAGGGCAGGAGGTGGGGAAAAGAAACAGAATAGGATTATTTACAGGAGCTGAGTGGATAATTGCTTTTAAAATGTTTTCAATCATATCTGACTCTTTGTAACTCTATTTGGGGTTTTCTTGGCAAAGATAATGAACTGGTTTCCGATTTTCTTCTCTAGCTCATTTTATAGATATTGAAACTGAGGTAAACAGAGTTAAATGATTTGCCCAGAATTATACAGTTAGTGTCTGAGGCCAGATATGAATTCAGGAAAATGATTCTTCTTGATTCCAACCATTGTGCCTCGGCCCATAAAACCAAGGTAGAAGGCAAAGTATGGAATAAGAGATAGAAATTTACCTGTGATTCTATTGATGGAATTCTTTGATTAGGAAATTCCCTTTAATAATTTCTGTAGGAGTTGCTTCTGCCTTGCTTTAGGCAATGACTTGTCAAGAGTCATGCAGACAGTATTCTGGAGGTGGGATTTGAACTAGGAGATTTGTCCGGCACTAAGGCTAACTCTTGGCAGCATGGTATTGTGGGCAGTTGATTGCATCTTTTCTATCTTACCTGGTAAAACATATTTCAGCCATTGCTCAGCCCTTTCTTTATGTGGAATATATGGATTTTATGAATCATAGGATTTAAGAATTATAAGGGATCATGGGGAATGAACACTTGGTCTAACATGCTCATTTGACAGATGATGAAATTGAGGCTCCTAAGTGAAATGTACAAAGCACATAGATTGTAAGCAGTATGTGACTGCAAACTAATTTTTTTTCTTATGCTCCCTTTCCACTGTTTTATTTCTTCCAGTTAATTCTCCAGTGGAATTGTAAATTACTCCTTGGGGCAGATGCTGTGTCCTTTTCTCTAGCATCCCCAGAATTGCCTAGTAAAGAACTAGGGTTATAGGAGATGCTCCATAAATATGTATTGGGCTGGAAAGAAAAGTCTTCCTTTTGGGGATGAGTCGAACTCAGACTCTACACACGATCTTGATTTACTAGTTTCGTGACCTTGCTCATGTTTCATCTCCTTATTTGTAAAATGAGAGGACTGGGCTACATGAACTCTAGGGGCTCTTCTAGCTCTATAAGCCTAAACGGTTCTAGCATTATAGGCCCCAAAGGGGTTCAATTGGAGGGAGTAGCTTCCCAGCATGTACATCGGGCCTGTAAACTACAACTCGCAGCTCATCTTTGCCAGCAGGTCAGACCGCAATTAACACGGCTTCATTTGGTAGAATTACTTAGCCAGATGAGAGTTTATTTACAAATCTGTATCCGCCGTACAACCCCTAAATATCCCCTTCCAATTTTGCAGAGCATTATTCTCCTCGCTTTTCATTCACCACCTCCTTCTTGCCCTTTTCCAATCCTCCCTTCTCCGGCTCTCTGGGAGTTGTAGTCCCTCGGTGCTCTCCCCCCCCCTTCCCTTTCTGCGTTGAACTCCTTTCCCAAGATGCTCCGCGAAAAAGTTAAAGGTTCAGGGTTTGGGGTTGTTTGTTTTTTGTGTCTTTTTTTAAAAGAGAGAATTAAAAGAAAAACAATTAAAACTTCATCCTCTCCTCGGCCGCCAGTTTCTCTCACCACTTGCTTGGGCTACTCCCCAGCTCCAGCAACTCCTCCCCCCTTCCTCCTTCCCTCCTTCCTCCAGTGCTCCAGGTCGGGAAATGATGTGAATTTGGAGATGCAATGCTCCACCCCTAACCCCAGCCCCGCCCCGCCCGCTCGCCCTCAATGGAAAGACACTTCCTGTGACAGTTCATTTCCTGGTTGGATGGATGGAGCCGAAGAGGGTGTGTGGGGCGGTGGGGGGGAGGGGTAGAGAGGGGGGTCAATCTCCGATGGTCTTTCCAACGATCAGCTGAAGCCTCATGCAATCCTCGCCTCTCCCGGGTTACCTTGCAACAGAGTTGCAGTCTGGGATCCGGCGGCTGTGACAATGTTGCTGAATTGGTAGCCAGGAGCCTGCAGCCTGGAGCTGTACGAAGTGGGTAAAAATTGCCTGGATGCTAGCTGACTGGATCTGGGGAAGGGGCGATGTGCCCCGGGTTGGGGGAGGGGGCAGCCGGCCGCTGTTGTATTAGGGACTGGGAGACCGGCAATCCAGCCCTCCCTGTGTTGCCTGACTGGCTCCTGCCTGCGGAAAATACCGATTCAGACTATGCTTTGCTATCGAGGCTGGAGAGGCGGTTTCAGTGGCTGTCATTTGATGGGGGTGGGGGGGAGTGGGAGGGAGGGTGACCCGGTGTTTTTCCTCACTATGTAAGGACAGGTAGCATCTTCTGTGTGTGTGTGTGTGTGTGTGTCTGTATCTGTTTCCCCTAGAAAAAGGCAGACGATTTATTATAATTATAATAATTATTATTTAGTAATTGACTTATCCTCTCTTTCTGTCATCACAGGTCTAAACTTTAAAAAATCGCTTTCCAGAAGAGGAAGAGAAAATTGCACTACTTAGAAGCATACATATATTATATGCACAAATACATATATACATATATATAAAGAGAACAAAATATATATACATCCTTCCCTCCCCCATGAGTGGATTTTTCTGGTTATCTGAATAGAGATCCTAGAGGAAATCTTAGGACTTCTTGCTTTTCATAATTAAAAGAGAGAGAGAAAGAAGAAAGCAACCAGAAACCATTTCATCTGCTGCTTGCTAGCTGCCTCCTTTTGCAAGATGAAGAAGTTTTTTGACTCCCGCCGAGAGCAAGGAGGCTCTGGCCCGGGGTCTGGCTCTAGCGGAGGAGGGGGGAGCAGCTCGGGCCCAGGGAGTGGGTACATCGGCCGAGTCTTCGGCATTGGGAGACATCAGGTCACGGTGGATGAGGTATTGGCCGAAGGTAAGAGATACACGGCTTCTAGTGCTTTTGAAACAATACTACTCATATGCTTAGATTTTCTGGAGTATATATGAGTAGATTCAGGCCTTTTTAATCTCCTCCCTCACCCCCTCCCCAATTCCTTGTTTCCAGATTCATTGTCCTTGAATGGTTTAAAACTGAGATGTGAAAGTGACAGGTACCATTTTTCACAGATTGTATATATATGTATATATATATATATATGTATATATATATATATATATATATATATAAAATGAAAGAAGCTATATTTTATGTATATATATATATATACAGATATATATACACACATATATGTATATGAAAGAAGCTATATTTCACCTATCTTTTATTGCTGCCTTGTAGATCAAATGAATTACTGGTTGGGAAAGCATTGGAAAAAGTACCAAGTACTATAAAAAAAAAAAATAGACGGTGATGGTTGTTATTCCTTTACCTAAGATTTGGAATATGATTATAGAGGAGATTTGAGGAAGATGTGGAAAGAGGGTGAGGAGAGAGACTGTTCCCCCTGACTTTTCCTGTGCTCTCAGTAGACATCAGAAAGAAGAGAGGCTTTTCAGAGGAAAGGGCGTCTGTTTTCCCAGATGCACCGAGCCTAGGGCCAAGCCTCTTGGTGGAAGGAGCCAGCTTTGAGCCCCAGCTCAGCTGGAGGCAGGTCCTCAGAGTATAGCAGAGATAGCAGACATGATTTGAAATGAGTCTGACTATTTCTCAGTTCAGATTTGGAGGCCTTTCTTCTATTTGTTTGGGATTTTTTGGTTTCCTTTTTATCCAAGTGATTCCTTCTTTCATAAAGAATATTGTCCCACTTGCAAAGTATATATATATATATATATATATATATATATATCATATGTGACACATTTGTGACATTTGTGCTGATCTCTGAATATATGTGTGGTATGTGTTATATATGTATTATATAGGTTATATATTATACATGTAATGTTTATATTTATATCTTAACTCCTTTTCCCCTTTTTCCCCACCCCCCACTTCAGAGATAACTTTGTATATCTGTTTGGTAACCTTATCCTCGACCTTCATAATTATGCCAGACTCATTATATTTTTCACAGTCCATTGCATGCCCAGCATGTCTTTATTTTTAATAAAAGCAGAAATTTCCTTGGCATGAAGCTTTTCAAACTAATTGGATGGAGTCAGCCTGCTGAAGGCAGTGCTACAGATTGGAATGGGGATGGGGAAAAGGAGCAGGCCTGAATTTCTGCAATAAACCATTGGGGCTATCCAAACTCTGAGGACAGGACCCCTGAGGAAGGGAAACCAAAGAAACTAAGGAGGAGAAAGTAGGGGAATTCTCTTTAAAAAGCTATTTGTCATGAAAAAGCCAAGGTTTAAGCAAGTCCTGGGTCCTGACCTGGGGCCTCTGAAATAGAGGTCTTGGTGTGTGCTTACAGGCAGGGTGCTGACTGGGTGGTGGGAGGAGGAAGGAGCTGTGTTTGTCTATGAGCTTGTATAATCACTGGATTCAGCTAGGCCCAGTTCTTTGCCAGGGGGATTGAAGCCTCTGGCCTCTTCCCTACCTACTTCCTGTTTAAAAAAAAAAAAAAATAGGTGTGTGTGTGTGTGGGGGATTCTCATTATTTCCCCTGAAATTTGTTCCTATTCTCTACCTTTTTTTATAGCTAGACCTTTTCTGATAATTGAGACACTGTCTCTGGGTTCCTACATTAGGGACTTTGGGAGAGGATGGGAGACTCCCCACCTTAGAGTCTAATCTTTCACTTTCATCCCTGTACCAGAGTCCTTGACAGCAGCAGAGAGGTGAAATAATATTTCCCCCTTTGGGAAAACAAGGGGAAATGAATCTGTTAACTTCTTGCTCGTCTCCATCACAATGGTGTCTCTGCTGGCCTGAGATCTCTGGAGAGTACCTTGTTCACCTAAGGACTATTGACCAGTCTGCCTGGGAGGGGATTTTGTTGAGAACAAGGGGGTGGATGGAAAGGAAAGCATCTGGAGCCTTTCTACCTGGCTCCAGGGACTGTTGCCAAGATTGCTCTTTTTTTTCCTGAAAGCCATTGATGAGAACTGCTTTGTCACATCATAACATGCCCATGACATATGGTACCTGGGAAGGGCTTTGCAGCCCTTGTTAATTTGGGATCCCAAGGAAATGGGACAGCTCTATTTGACCAGCAGGGCTCAGTTAGAGGAAGACCTTGTTCTGGTCTTTTGACAGCAGAACAGAAAGGCTACTTTTGAAGCTTTGGGCTTCTCTGTTCCCTGAGCCAAGTTAGAGGTTCCAGGGATTGGGGTAGGGAGGAGTCAGTATGCCAGGTTTTTATAGAGTTTTAAGTCAAAAAGTGAGAAGCTCTGTGAAAGGTGTTATGGGTAAATGCAGAAAGGTCAGAATTATAGACTTTGCAGGGAGTTTACAGTTATGGGAAAAGACTTAAGAAAAGATATAACAAAACAACAAGGTCACATATATTCATGTATATGTATGTTGTATATGTACATATATGTGTATGCATACACATAAACACTCTTATACATAGAGAAAAATAAAATGTCAGAAATGAAGGGACTTCCCTGATCATCTATTTCAACCTTCTCGTTTGCAGGTGAAGAAACTGAGGATGAGTGGTTGCTAATAACAACTCAAATCTCATAATTTAAGCCCTTAACTCATAATAACTTAGAGTATTGTTCTTCCTGCAAAATATATGCACATATCATATGTGGCACACATAAGTCCTTTGTGGGTAGCCCAAATGTGACTATTCTTACTATACAAAGGAGGAGGCTGAGACTTTGCAAATGTGACTATTCTTACTATACAAAGGAGGCTGAGACTTTGCAAATTCTTAGGGCCTTTGATTCAGAAGACCTGGTAGCTTTAAGACTTTTAAAGACTCTCTTTTTTGTATTGGGTATAATACTAACCTTAAGTATCTTAGAAGGTTTTTGAATAGTTTTTTAGTGAATCATAAAGCATTATGTGAATATGTGATTTTATTATTCACTGATTAACCTAAGATCTTACTACTAGGCATTGGTGGGGCTGGAACTTGAATTAGAATCTCCTAACTCCAAGGTCTGGTGCTCTTTGCCTTATGCCAAGGTAGCCCTAGGTTCTGTGGAAGACTTCATTGAAATAGAACTTGTTGAAACTTTCCAGCTAAATTTTATCTTTGTTTTTGTATTTTAGCAATCTAGCACAGCACTAGCACTTGCTAGTATAGCACTGAGTATACTCAGTTAAATGCTTTGTTAATATATTGGGTAAGTGACAAATGGAGAATGGGTGAGGACACAGTAATGACAGGAATGTATATGCTGATCTAAGTTAAGTAGAACAGTTTGATTGAAACGACCTCTTTACCAGATTGTCCACTATGAGTTAGGTAAAGAACAGTCTGGCCAACTATTCCCAGAAGTCTTACCATGCCCTTTCAGGTCTTAAGCAATCAGCTTATAGCCTTTTGGGTGCTACCAATTCTTGCCTTATACTCATATCAAATCTTATATTCCATATCTTCCAACCAATGTTTCCTAGTGAAAAGTCTATTCTATATACCAGTCATGCAGTCAGCAAGCAGTTAGTAAATTCCTACTGTGTGTATTCCAGATCCTGGGAATACAGACATAATGAAAGCTTACATTCTATAGTGGATGACTGAATCAGGAAATGGGATAATGGGGGAACCTGAGCCCCAGACCCATTATTCACCATGTAAACACCTTGGAGACTCTCATGTGGATTTCTGTTTGTGACCTGTAGAGAAGGCTAAAAGTGGTCTATGAACCTGAGGCTAATAGAAGCTCAGCGGCAGAGAAGGGGTTGAAGCAAACAGAAAAGACCTCATACCTTCATCCTTCTGTTCTTCAGACAGCCTGACCCCTGTTAGGTTTTACAGGGTAGCAAGGACATGGGAGACTTGTTGGTACAAGAAAGAAGAAGGTCAGGAAGGGTTTTTTCTCTCTTTGTTGGAACAGTCTTTACCTCTAAGCCTAGAGGTGGTCCTCCAGGCTGTCCTAATATAATAGACAAAGTTGTGTTATTGGGGAAAGGTCAAATTGTTTTTCTAGAACCAACAATAAGACAGAAGCAAAAACTTAGGAAGTTTTAAGGCCAAGAAAGGATTCACAAGTAATCATAACCCTGGGCTTTCTTTCAGCTGATCCCCTATTTACAAAGAATATAAAAGCAAACGTTAAGGATGGACATCCTCATATTCTAGAAACACAGACCTGTGAAGAGACCCATGTTCAGATCTCAGTGCTTGCTGCTTTATTTCCTGTAGAGACTTGGAAACCCTAATTCCCTTCTTTGGGTTTCATTTTTTTCATCTGTAAAATGTAGGGCTTCCAGTTCTAAGTTCTAGGGCCCTATTAGAATTTTTTGTTTCTTTCAAATCTTAGTTGAAACCATCTCCTATGTGAAGCTTTGCCTGATTCCTCCCCTACTGCCAAATGTTTTTATATACACGCACACACAACACACATACATGTTGTCTTTTTTGATAAGAGTATTAGTTTCCTAACAGTAGAGACTTTCATTTTTGTCTTTCTATCCCTAGTACCTAATACATAGTAGGCACTAGGCACATAGGATAGGATCTGGAATAGAATTGGACCTCTAATCTCATTGGTATAGAAAACTCTGAGGAGGAAATAACCAATTTGGAGAGAAGCCTATTCTATAACTTAGAGATCTAAGTGGTTGCTTGTGGCAGTAAGAGGTTAATTGATCTACACAGAGCCACAGGGACTGTGTTAGGGGGCAATCCAGATCTTATTTATTTCAAGGCAGACTTTCTATTTTTTCTTCTACATAACAGGCTCTTAATAAATGTTTACTGATGGATGGATTTACTGAATTCTAGATTCCTGTGTCTGTTAGACCGGGTTGTCTGTCTCTCTGAATAGCCCTGAATCAGTTTTAAATCTAAGTGAATTGATCTTTTTTTCAAGAGTTACCCTTAAAAAAGAAATGAAATGCTAAGTCCTAATGGTCACTAATAGTTCTCAGTCAGCATCATTTGAATTACAGATCTCTGTATGTGGGTGCTAAGATCTGGGATTTTGCCAATGCATATTTCAATTTCTCATCCCATACAAATTTTGTCTGTATATTTCCATGAGTCCTCCATGGAAGATCCATCTTACCTACTGGATGAAAAAAAAAAAATCTTGGTAATACTACTGTGACACTTGAACTGAATTGAACAAAAATGTATATCATTTTGGATACACAAATTACTTAGCTATTTAGTAATTTGATACCTGTCTTCTTTGATCTTTTTTATTCTACTTTTTGGATACAGATGGTCTTTGGTAATATGTTACAACCCATTTATATCTATCATGTATTTTTTCTTTTTTAAATTAAAATTTTATTTGCAAAACATATGCATGGGTAATTTTTCATCATTGACCCTTGCAAAGCTTTCTGTTACAAATTTTTCCCTTCTTCCCCCTATCCCCTCTCTAATATGTTGTCTAATACATGTTAATTATGTTAAAATATATGACAAATCGAATATATGTATACATATTTATACAGCTCTCTTGTTGTACAGAAAAAATCTGATCTACAGGAAAAAAAAACCTGAGGAGGAAAACGAAATGTAAGCAAACATCAATAGAGAGTGTGAAAATGCTATCTTGTGGTCCACACTCAGATCCCACAGGCCTCTCTCTGGGTGTATATGTCTTTCTTCATCACTGAACTATTGGAACTGGTTTGAATCACATCATTGTTGAAGAGAGCCATGTCCATCAGAATTGATCATCATATAGTCTGGTTGTTGCCATGTATAATATCATGTATTTTTTCCATTCCTTTTTTTTTTTTTTTTTTTGCTGAGGCAGTTGAGGTTAAGTGACTTGCTTAGGGTCACGCAGCTAGGGAATATTAAGTGTCAGATCAAATTTGAACTCAGGTTCTCCTGACTTCAGGGCTGGTGCTCTATCCTTTGGGATTTTTTAATATGTACACCTAAGCTAGTTTTGTAAAGATTTTCTAGAGATGAGAAAGGGCATATACAACAACATATTTTCTTGGTCACTGTCTGATTTTTCTACCAGAATCTTCTCTTCTTGAAAACATTGTAAATAAATTCCTTGGCCTTTTTAAAATTGTAATCCTCCAAAATGGATTTTTGTATTTATTAAGATCCATATAGTTCTTGTTTTTTTTTTTTTTTACCCCTGAGGCAATTGGGGTTAAGTGACTTGCCCAGGGCCACACAGCTAGGAAGTGTTGAGTGAGTGAAGTCATATTTTAACTCTGTCTGCTACACCACCTAGCTGCCCCTATGTAGCTGTTCTTTCTATTAAACGCCTGTTAAAGCTATCTGTTCTATTTCTTATTGTTTCTTCTTATTGTTGTCCTTGTAGTTTCATCTAGAAGCCCTTAACTAGAATTTATATCATTCTTTCTATGTGACTTGTTTTTTCTCTCCATGCTTCCCTCTTTTCCCTCCCTCCCTTGCCTTCCCATCCTCCCACCCATTAGCCCTTGTTTTGTGAGGAAAATGCTGCCTGTACCCTTGGTCTCTAAAAGGATGTTGCTCTTGTTTGTCATTTCAGTTCACTTGGAAAGGAGATTGTATATGAGTTCTGGCTGAGGACCTTTCTGGGCTATTTTAGCCTCTTTATCATAATAACTGTTTTGCAGTAGTTAAAGTTCTCTAAAAGATAGCATGGTGATAGAAATAAAGGCGTTAACTTAGATGAGATTGCCAAGGTAACTTCCACTTCTTGATTTATGATCTTTACTTTTGACCATTTCTGATTTTTAAAAGTTGACCTTGTATTTAAGCAGGTTGACTTGGAGTTCCTATAATTGCATATAATGTCAAATTATCTTTTTTTTTTCTAATTTTCACTTTTCTCTCAGTATTTTGTCACTCAGTACTTTATTTATTTTGAAATGACTGCTACATTGATGACCAGTTGTTTATAACTTATCTATATATATACACACATATGTCTAGTCAGTTCTACTTTTTAATAAAAATTCAACATGTATTATAAAAATTTAATCAAGCAAAAATAAATTTTCATCTGAAAGTCACATTGGAAAGTTAATGGCAGTAAGTGCTTACCATGTCTATCTAGTACCTTACAACTTAATTCTTGGAAAAAGTAATATTTTAGTTTTGTTTTTCTTTTTTTTCCTGTATCCACATTTCACTGAAGTCACCAATTACCAGAGAAATTTATTGACTTTAATTTTGAGGATTTTCTAAAGATTTTTATAAATTTTTTGATTTTTAAAAATGCATTGGAAAGTATATCCACATAAAGTGCAATTACCTTCATGGTTTCCAGTTTATGTTCATTGTGGACATTTCCAGATAAGTTGATCAATTAGCATGAGGTGGGTTTTTGTTTTGTTTTGTTTTGCCTTTATGTGAATGATGAAAGCAACTTCTTTATTTTCTTCTCCTACAAGAATGTTTTTATTTGTTATTTCACATTGAGCTTCACTTTATGCAGTTTGTTTTTTATTTTTGGTTTCATTTTTACTGAGAATGTCAACATGTCAACATTTTATCATTAGATAAAATTGCTATCCTTCCACTCCCAAAAAAAAAGCATTACATAACAACCAACCTTTTCAACAAGGTTGTCCATTTCTCAGGGGGATGTGATTGGTTTGTATTCATTTTGGTCAAGGTCAAAACTATTGCTACAATATGGTTCCCATGGTTCCAAATTCTCTGGTGAAGGTCCTAGACCCTACATACTGACATTGAAGTGAGAGGTTATGTTATATGGACTTCAGCTTGCCAGATATCAGGAAATAGGATGGCCCAAAGTAAGAAATGTTTAAAATTCTCATGCATGTACAATATCCAAGCCCCTGTCAGAGCCCCAGGAGATAGAGACTCTGCCTTTAGACTAAGTCCATATGAGGCTCTGCTGAGGAAATAATTCTCTGTTAAGTGCAATTAAAGTCCATAGTGAATTGCTTGTATCCATAGTGCAAAGTGAATTATTCAGTAGTGTTAGTGATGAATGCCAGAACGCCACCATCCAAGGGTTAGGGAAGGGGTCAAGTTTCTTCTAAGATGCCCAGGTTTGTAATGTCTAACAATCCTTGTAAAACTCAGGAGACATAATTGGCTGCATGTGGCTGCTTATTTGAGAGATTGATGGAGAAGGTTCCCTGTATCTCTGTTTGGAGAAAGAAAAATAATTTCAACTTGATTTGATCCTTGTTAATCCAATCTAGTCACTCTAGGGAGTGGGATGCACCTGGAAAGATGCTAGTGTTTTTCATTGTTATGTGTAGTGATATGCAATGAATTGATTATTCCTGGGGGAATCCCAGATAGGTTAAGTAGAGCTGATATACAGGTTTTGTGTTGGCATCATGCAACTATGTGACCTTGAGCAAATTCCTACACCTCTCCCTGCTATGATTTCTTCATCTGTAAAATGGGAATGTTAATGCCTGCCCAAACTATATCAAAAGATCATGGTAAGGATCAAAATGCAAGAATATATTTGAAAATTTTTTAAAAGGAGGAAAACTTTTTTTTAATTTTATTTTATTTGCAAAACATATGTATGGGTAATTCTTCAACATTAACCCTTACATAGCTTTCTGTTAGAAATTTTTCCCCCCAACTCCCCACCCCTCCCCTAGATGGCAGGATATCCACTACATGTTAATTATGTTAAAATATTGGCAAATCGAATATATGTATACATATTTCCAAACTTATTTTTGTGCAAGAAAAATCATATCTACACGAAAGACATATCAGATAAAGGAAACACAATGCAAGCAAACATCAATTGAGAGCATGAAAATGTTATGTTGTGGTCCACATTTCACATCCCTCTCTCTAGGTGTATATGGCTTTCTTCACTGAACAATTGGAAGTGGATTAAAACATTTCATTATTGAAGAGAGCCATGTCCATCAGAATTGATCGTCATATACTATTGTTGTTGCTATGTATAATGATCTCCTGGTTCTGCTCATTTCACTCAGCATCAGTTCATGCAAGTCTCTCCAGGCCTCTCTGAAATCGTCCTGCTGGTCGTTTCTTACAGAACAATAATATTCCATAATATTCATATACCATAATTTGTTCAGCCATTCTCCAATTGAAGGCATCTATTCAGTTTCCAGTTTCTAGCCACTACAAAAAGGGCTGCCACAAACATTCTTGTACATGTGGGGCCAAAAGGAGGAAAACTTGAAGCTTATCTTCAATCTACTTTGTATTTATCTTATTGGTGCAAATTTATTCATTAGAATGTTAGCTCACTCAAAGTAGGAACTGCTCTCTCTCTCTCTCCCCTTCTCTCTCCTTTCTTTTTTTTTTTTTTTTGCATCCCCAATAGCAACCAATAAATACATGCTGATTAATCTATTGATGTGTTAAAATGTTTTCTTAATGCTTTATTTTTTTTTAAAACAGAAAGGGCAATATAAATTCTTGGTAATTGTATGTATTTGTAGGTATGTGTGTGTATGTGTGTTTGTGTGTGTGTGGTACAAAGCAGAAGAACTGGCAGGGGAAAGTTGGATTCAAGTCACAGTCCTTGTACCTACCTACAAGCACTCAACCTCAATTTCCTGAGGTAAATGATGTTAACAACAGTACCAAACCCACTGGGTTGTGGTAAGGAAAATGCTATTTAAGTGTGACTTTTTGTTTTTCTTGTTAATACTACTTAATATTAGCTGCTTTCCTTTCTACAATCAGAGAGGAAACAGCACCTCATTGCTGAGTGTTGGTCATTGATATGGAATGTGAGTTCAGTATGAGTCAATCTTGTGACATAGCAGCTGAACAAAGTAATGTCGTCCTTGGCTGCATGAATGTGGATGAAGTGTCCAGAACAGAGGGGTCATCGGTTCTCTTATATTCTACTCTGTTTTGTTCAGACTACATCAGAATATTGTATTTTGTTATGACATCACATCCCAAAGGAAGGACACTGGTGAACTAGTTCAGCTTCAGAAGAAGGTTAACAGGATGTGGAAGAGACTGAAGAATGTGTCAAAGGAAGAAAGGCTGAAGGGAGTGGGGATGTTTAGCCAGAAGAAAAGAGTGGAGAAGGGATAGAGATGGTCTTTCAGGTATTTGAAGGGCTATCCAGTAGACAAAGTTTGAAATTGTTTGGCTCAGTCCCAGAAATAGGACTAGAAGTAATGGGTAAAGATTTCAGAGAGGTAGAATTATTGTGATCAAGATCATCATCATCAATAGTAATAATAATTACAGTAACAACAGCTAGCCTTTATAACAATAAGCTTTCAATATAGTTTACAAATATTATCGTTTTGTCCTCATGACAAAGATAGGTGCCATTATTATCCTCATTTTACAAATGAGGAAACTGAAACTGAATTAAGTAACTTATCCAATGGAGTCATGCAGTTGGTAAATGTCTAAGGCTGGATTTCAGCTCTGGGCTTCCTGACCCATGCTTTATCCATTTCCCTCCAGTTTTGAAAAAAACCTTCCTTATCATTAAAGCTGGCTATCATAAAATGGAGCGGAAGGTCTCCGGAGGTTGTGGATCCTCAATTTGTTTGAGTTCTTCAAGCAGAGGCATTATGATTACTAGTCAGGCATGATGCTTGGTTAGGCTAGTTTGGACTAGATAACTTGAGTTACTTTCTAGCTTGAAAATTCTTTGAGTTGCTGTTCAGTTGTGTGTTGACTCTGTGACCCCATCTAGAATTTTCTTGACAAGGATACTGGAGTGGTTTGCCATTTCATTCTCTATCTCAATTTACAGATGGGGAAACTGAGGCTTTATCTTGCCCAGGGTTGCATAGCTGGTAAGTATCTAAGGCCAGATTTAAAATCTGGAAAATGAGTTTTCTTGACTTCTGGCAGGGTACTCTTATCAACTGCACTACCTACCTGCCCCTGATTCTTTGAGTTATGAAAGTTGAGTCAGATTTTCTTATGTAAACTGTGTAGCTCTGATTATGTCATCTCAGTTCTTTTATAGATCTATTCATCTGCCAGTCTGTATTGAACATCTATTAAGTATCCAGCACTATGAATGGCTCTGGGTGAGATCTTATTTACATTCTTAAAGTAGATGCTAAGTCAATTAGTAATGCTAAGACCTGGAGGTAGTTTTAGAGCTGGAAGGGACATTAGAGGTCATCTAATCCAGCATCTTCACTTCAGAAGAAAACCCAAGAGAGTTGACACTTTCCTAAGATGAGGAAATAATAGCATCTCTTATTGGAGCAGCAAAATGAGCAAAGGTCTGGAGAATGAGGATACTTATTGTCATGTTTTGGAGAATACTGAGATCTGCTAGGTTTGAGTTGAGGAAATAATTTGAGGCAGTAATGGGAAATAAAGTTGAAAACCCTATTTAAATAAAGCTGATCTGTGGCTCTTCAGGCTATATAGGTGGAAGATTGGTATCTTCTCTCTGGCTTTTTATGTAACATTTATTCCAGTGCTTAACATGGCACTTGGCACATAGTAGGCGATTCATAAATTCTACTTGACTGTGTGACCTTTTTACTAAAATTAGTCAAATCTGGAATTTTGTCATGAAGCTACAGAATATGCAGCTGCCACAGTTAAAATGTTTTTCCTTTGTCCAAAATGCCAAACTACTATGTGAATGATGCGAGGCTATCTTTATTTCTTTATTTGACAGGGTTATGATAGTGGTATAGATCAGGGGAATACTGAAGCCATGATATAACTGAATTTTGTAAAACATCTGACCCAATCATTCAAGATATTTTCATGAGCTGGACAGAAGTATGCATAGTACATTTGAAGCTGACTGAAGGACCAAACACAAAGAATGTTAATGAATTAGTTCTTCCTGAAGGAGGTCATCTGTTAGAGGAACGCCATCTCTGATGTTTCTATTTTTTTTTTTTTAAATAAATATCATGCTTATTAAATTGTGAACAACACAAAGTTGGGAGTGTAATGAATGTATTATATTGGATGACAGAATGAGGATTCAAAAAATATTGGCAAGAAGGAACCATGGATCTAACAAGATGCCATGTTATTAGGAATAAATGTTAAAAGTCTTGCATCTGGTTTTGATTAAAAATATTAGTGACACAAGCATAAGATGGGGGAAGTATGGGCTTAAAAGTAGTTAAAACTGAAAGAACTGAAGTATATAGCTTAAAAGTAGTTAAAATTGAAAGAACTGAACTTTTTAGGGAAAATTTAAGAATCATTATGTTTAAGATTGTAGATTTAGATCTGGAAGGAATCTTAATCCTAATTTTACAGTTTCAGAAATGAAATTTTAGGGAGATTAAATGATCAGAGATTTAGGGGCCTTAGGTCATTTACTCTAACCTCCATTTATAGATAAGGTCACTCCCAAAGTTGAGTGACTTGCTTAATGTCACACAGTAAGTGGCAGAGATTAGAAGCCAGGTTCTTGGCATACTAATCTAATACTTTCTATTTCCATTGTACCAGAGATACCATATCAGTCTGTCCTGCTGTATTTTTAAAAATATTTGCCTTGGAGCAGATAAGAGCCCATACTATCTAGATTTGGAAAGAACTTTAGAGGTCATGAAGTTCAGCCTTGGTTAATTATATCATTTTATTGACTCTTAGAGATGGTGAGAGTATGAGATTGCCTAAGGGGCAGGGTTATTCAGTGAAAGAATAGAGTTAAAAGTGAAGAAATTGACTTAACTGGGGTATGTGTAGCATGAGGAAAGGATCTGGAATCAAAAATCCTGACTGCCACTTCTTACTACCTCTTTGACCTTGGACAAAGCCTCTTCATATCATGAACAGAGAATGTCAAACAGGATGACTTCAGGTTTTTTACAGGTCTAAAACTCTGATCCCTTATTCTCAATCTATAACTTAAGTGAGGCAGGTAAAGCTGTCTCCTTTTTATAGTTGTTTAGTAAAGTCAGAATTAGAGTTCTGAAGAGAAATTAGAGACTAGTTCAAATTCCTCATTTTACAGAAAAGGAAACCGAGGCTTGAAGAAAGGTTAGTTACTTGCCCAAGGAGCAGAGAGTCAGAATTAGGACCTGGGTCTTAGATCTAGTGCTCTTTCTATTATTCCACCCTTGACTTTAACCTTTTGGGCCTTTCTTTCCTTAATCACTGAAATGAGGAGGGAGGGACTAAGGAATCTCTCTGGTCCAAGACTTCATAACTATCAATTTCTGGAATTTTTATAGATTCCAAGATATTATATATATTTTTAACTTAATAGTTTAATTTTAATTTTTTAATTAAAAATTTATTCATTCATTTATATATTTTAATTTTTTGCCTTAATAGTATTTTATTTTTAATAATTACATGTAAAAATAGTTTTCAACATTCGTTCTGTAAGCTTTTGAGTTTCACATTTTTTTTTCCCTCCCTTCCCAAGATGGCAAGTAATCCAATATAGATTATATGTATGCAAGCATTTTAAACATATATCCATATTAGTCTTGTTGTGAAAGAAGAATTAGAACAAAAGGGGAAAACCACAAGGAAAAAAAAAAAACCAAACAAAAAAGTTAAAATAGTATGCTTTGTTGTGTATTCAGTCTCCATAGTTCTTTCTCTGGATGTAGATAGTATTTTCCAACATTGATCATTTTAAAGTGGTGTGTTGGGAGTGGGAGACCTGGCCCTGCTTCAGACTGTCGTGGGCCTCTTCATTTATAATAATAAAATTTATAATAATTATTTCTAGCATTTATATAGCAATTACTAAGTGTCAGATACTGTGCTAAGTATTATTTTATCTTATCTCATTTTTTCATCAAAAAATAGGAAGCTTGGATTAGGAGATCTTTCTCCAGTTTTCATGCTTTGTGATGTTATTACCAAACACATCCGAGATGGCTTGTCATTGTGAAGGCTGTGTATGGGAGTGGGGGGTTTGATTCACAGTGCTTAGGAATGCAGTTATAGAGGCCTGAGGAACCATGCCAGTTCTTGGAATTGTTAGATTTATCCTAGCCTTTGTGTACTGTAAACTTAGAAGTAACAATCCAGGTAGAATGTGTCTTTCATCTCTACTAAATTTATCTTCCTCATGTATAGATCTAGTTATGTCATTCCTTCCTGCCTTCAGTGTCTTCCTGGTGCCTTTTGAGGTAACTGGTGGCACAATGGATAGAATCCTGGGCTTGGAGTCAAGAAAACCTTGAGTTCAAATATGTCACTGGACATTCATGTTACATTAAAAATAGCACGAGTAACTTCATTTTGCCTTCATCTGCCTTTTTGCAAAATTAAGTTCCAATTTCTTTTAAGTCATTTGATCATAAGAAAATCACAAGATTATTCCCCCTACCTCTCAGTGTCTCCCTCCATCAATAAGAAACCAGGAGTCTCAGTCCTTACAATCTTTTTTTTCCATTTCCTTCAATTATGGTAACTGCAGAGATAAAAGTTCTGGGTCCTTGTGCTACTGAGAACCCGATACTCCATTTGTTTCTGCCACTGCAGGCATTGCTAAATAAATCATTGTCTGGATGTAACTAGTGTGTGTGTGTATGTGTGTGTGTGACCCTCTATCTGCTACAATTTCTTCAACTGTAAAATTGGAATAATAAATAGCATCTATCTTTTTAGGGTTGTTGATAGGATTGAATGAGATATTTGTAAAAAGCACTTAGCACAGTGCCTGGCACATATTAGGTGCTAATAATAAATGCTTATTCACTTTCCCCTTCTCTTCACCTTGTTGATTAAATTTTAAACTTCCTTGCTCCGTAGCATGCCAGATGCTAAGCCCTTCATAATCTGGAGTCGTTCTACCTTTTCAGCCTTATCTCACATTCTTTTCTTCATTCTAGGTAAACTGAAATACTCCTTGTCTACCCAAGCACAAAATGTGTCCTCTCTCCCTTGTCCTCCTTTTCACTTATAGAATTTCTTCCCATTCTTTTAACTTCATCACTGGTAACACCTGTCAGTAATCCAGTTTATTTATCAAGTGATTGCTGTAGGCAGAAAGGTACTGTGTTAGGTGTTGGGCATCTAGGGGAAGAAAAAGAGGCAGCTCCTGCCCTCAAGGAGCTTCCATGGTACTTGGGGATGGAGTTTCAATATGAGCACAAATAAGTAAATAGAGAGTACTGTTTTGTGAGGGGAAGAGTGATCATAACTTGGGGAACAATATCAAGAAAGGATTTAGGTTTAAGAGGTCTTAGGCACCTGACCTGTATTTTAAAAGAAACCAGGAATTCTACCAGACCAACAGCTTTCTGGGGAAAGAAATACCTTTTTTCTCTTTAGAGCTCACCTAGCATTTTGTTTTATATTTCTCTGATGTGCTTTTCATGTCATACTGTGTATGACAGTTTCCCATATTTGTGTCTTACTCCATCACTTAAGTTAAGCTCTGTTGAGGGCAAGATGGTTTTATGTCTGAAATTTTGTGCCTCCCCTGAGGCCTAACACAGTACTCTATGCGTAGCAAAAAAATTAATAAATGTTTGTTGGTTGGAAAGAACAATAAAACTGAGCCTCATGTAATTTTGATGACCAAGCCTACTCTGGCAAAGAATTGTGAAAATGAGCCTTCCTCTTTTTTATTCCAGAGGTAGAGGAATAGGGATATGAGATATTATTTCTATCATCAACCATAGTCAATGTGTTTTTTAAAAGCTTTGTTATAATGAATGGCTCAGTGGGGAGAGAAGGGAGAAAGGTTGTACCATATTGAGAAATGAATGTGGTATGTAACAAAAGACATTTTTAAAAAGTGTATTGAATTTGAATTTAGAGAGAGGAACTTTTTTCTGCCTCTTCCCATTAAAATCCATTCCATGCTTGACGTGACTTGCATTTCCTTCCCAACCAACCTTGGCTTTAAAACTGGAATGAAGAACCTACAGCCCCCCTATCATCATATGTAATCACAGAAAAAAGCCTTTCTCCCCTCCTTTTCCCATCTGATTCATAGCAGAGCCTTTAGAAGTTAGAAAAGATAAATTTTGAAAATGAGCACAGTAGTTAACCCATTTATTCCTAGTAGAATTTTTTATTGACATTTTTTAAGGGGAAAGACCCCTCGAGCCATCTGTTATTATAGATGCCTCTCCATCCCTACCCTAAGACTTAAAGAAGTTTGACCCAAGATAGATTTCGATTAGATCCTTCTACCAGTTACACCCGTGTTGTAACTTATAGCAGGCAACAATAATTATACAAAGACATGGGCATAACTTGGCTAATTTTCAAGAGTGGACCATAGTCTTTAGGAGATAGAATTCCTCTAGTCTGCTCTCTATTGCCCATGCTTGCTTGCAGATTAAAAAAAAAAAAAATCTCAAAAGACCATTCAACTGACTCAGAATTGAATAAATGTCCCTGTAGAGAGGTTTCTTATTAAAATATCCACTCAGAAATTCTTTCGAGTTTCATGACTCTGATCCTTTCTTCAGAGCCTGAATTCTCCTGTCTGTACCTTCTCTTCTTGTGTGACTTTTTATCCATCTCCTTCTAGAATGCTTACGTAGAGGTTTTCTACTGATTGCCTTTCTTCAGTTATTTTAACATTTCGTTGATAAACATTGCCTCACTTGGGAAGGCCATCTGCTATACCTCATTCTCACTACATGACTGAACCACCTTCTTTTCCGGTCAGGCCCATCTTCAATGATGTCTTTTACACTAGGAATATGCCATAGCCTATTTAACACCCTGATAAAGGTGTGTCTTTTTTTTTTTTTTTTTTTTGTAATCCACACTAATGACTTATAGCAGCAAAAATAAACAAAAATCAAGACAAGAACTTAAAATCATAGCATTTTATTTTATTCTTCCTGTGATTCCCCTGCCTCCATTAAAACTTCTCATAAAAAAAAAAAATAAGCAAACAGGTAAAACTAACTTTAATTTAATTAAACCTGATCTACCTCTCCCTCTTTTCAGAGATAGAATTTGGTTGTTCTCTAGATCTGAAATTGATCATTATATCAATGTAAGTGGAAGGTATTGGGTTTTCTCTTTTCTAAAACTGAGTGTGGTTTTTTTTTTTAAGAATTGAGGTTGTTAGTGAGTCAGTCTGCCAACAGTTTCTTACTGTGGGCCTGGATCCTGATGGGAAAAAAGGCAAGTCCTGCCCTCAAAGAATTTGTTGAAAGAATGGGAAGGAAGCTAAAAAGCAAGTGGGAGGGGCAGGGAATCTAGATATTAAGAGAGGAGGCATGGTAGAGAAAGTCCAGAGTGTATAGTCTAGAGAGACAAAGGAGTTCAACTGCTTTTTAGTTTTATTTTGGCTCATATTATTTTAGTCATTTTGCATGTTGCCCTCCTGGTGCTGTTTATTTCTTTCTGCATTAGTTCATGGGTATCTTCCTAGAATTAGTATATAGTAGATACTGGGGCAGCTAAGTGGCACAGTGGTTAGAGCACCAGCCCTGAAGTCAGGAGGACCTGAGTTCAAATGTGGTCTCAGACACTTCCTAGTTGTGTGACCCTGGGCAAGTCACTTAACCCCAATTGCCTCAGCAAAAAAAAAAAAAGAAAAAAAAGTATATAGTAGATACTAAAGGAGGGTGATGAAGGCTATTGAGACCAGTTACTTCTTTTTACAGATGAAGAGCAAGTCTTGAGATATTCAAATAACTTGCTCAAGATCACACAGATAATAATGATGATGATGATGATAACAATGATAAGATGTAGCATTTACTATGTGCCAGGCATTTTACTAAGTCCTTTACAAATATCTTGTTTTATCTTCTCAACAACTCTAGAAGATAGGTGCTATTATTGTCCCCATTTTCCGTCCAGAGGGTCAGATTTGACTCAGGAAAATGAGTCTTCTGACTTAAGGCCTGGCACTCTATCTACTGTACTACCACCTAGCTCTGCTATATAATATGTATGCATGTTTGTGTGTGTGTTACACACATACACACACACACACACACACACACACACAAAGCAAATTTTCATGTGATTGGTTAGTGTTAAACTGTTTTGTGTGTATATGGATATTTTTCCTTAATCTGTATTGTAATTCTTGTCCGTTTTGTTTGTAGTCCTATCCATGCCCCTGGCCTGCTTGGTGCCAGAATCTGCTGGGCTCCCTGGGTTCACTGATAGACCACATTTGATGGAAAGAGTGATGAATCTGGAGTCTAGAAAACCTCCTATTTACACAACACTTAAGTGGGGAATATTTGTCTAGATGATTTCCACAGTGATCTCTATGCTCTTTCCTTTTTCTCCCACTTTTCCATGTATGTATACCCTTGTTCTGTCAACCCTATCATTCAATTAGTACTTGCTCATCCCGACATCATGTACTTCATTACATGAGGGTTTATTATTATTTTTTTTAGATCTTATTCACAAGGGAAAAGAAAAGTATACAGGAATTGCAAGTGGAGTTGTGGGTAATGGGAATGTTATTTAAAAGATTTTTTCCTTGACCATGTGGTCCTAAAGCTTACTATCTTGAGGCAGTTAAAATCCCTTAAACAAATCCACTGTACCCATAATTCACAGGCTTGTGGATTATTTATTTAAAAATTTTTTTTTCCATTAACAAGCATTTATATTTTCTACCTCTTCCTTGGAAAAAAAAAATTAAAACTTTTGCAATACACAAGCAAATAAATTGTCATATTAGCCATGGCCAAAACTGTGTCTCATTTTATTTTCCTTCCTCTCTTGGGAGATAAGTAGCATTCTTCATAGCCCAACTTCTGGAATCATGGTTGG
The DNA here is from genome assembly GCA_023553655.1 of Myrmecobius fasciatus. Taxonomy (NCBI): domain Eukaryota; kingdom Metazoa; phylum Chordata; class Mammalia; order Dasyuromorphia; family Myrmecobiidae; genus Myrmecobius; species Myrmecobius fasciatus. The sequence goes on along the minus strand of JAJPUD010000800.1, from coordinate 179,763 downwards.
TTATTTTGCTAATTACAGATAGTAAGCCTGTCAAGATTGTTCACTTGTTCAGTGATTTTTGTTATAGTATACATTGTTCTTCTAGTTCTGCTCTCTTTACTCTGATTCATTTCACATAAATCTCAGCGGTTTTTGTTGTTGTTGTTGTTGTTTGTTTGTTTGTTTGTTTGTTTGTTTTTTGTTTTTGTTTTTGTTTTCCTAAGGCAATTAAGGTTAAGTGACTTGCCCAGGATCACATAACTGGGAAGTATTAAGTGTCTGAGGTCATATTTGAACTCAGATCCTCCTGACTTCAGGGCTGGTGCTCTGTCCACTGTGCCATCTAGCTGCCCTTCCAGGTTTCTTTGAAACAATTTCTTTCACAATTTCTTACATAACAATAGTATTCTATTACATTCATGTGCCACAGTTTGTTCAGTCATTCCCCATTTAATAGGTAACTTTTAGTTTCTACCACTTTTCCACCACACACCGAAAAAGCTGCTATAAATATTTTTGTACATATGGATCCTTTTGCTCTTTGGTGTCTTACAAAAGCTTTTATATTTTATAGGTGAAGAAACTAAGACCTTTGTAGGTTTAGTGCTTGTCCAAGGTCAGGTAATTCAATGAGCATTTTATTAAATATCAGCATGAGAAATGGGCAAGAGTTAGAAAGTGGAGTGTTTCCTTGAAGTGTCACTGTTACTGGTCCTGGTGATACAAAGGACCATACAATCTACTAGGGGCTATAACATACAAAATATTGAGTAAATGAAGAAAGACTGTAATGAGTACAGGGTATCAACTAAAGGCTTTCCTAAAGGAGGTAATATCTGAACTAGAGAAATCAGGAATAATTTCCCCAAAGACTTTTTTATGGAGGACTCCCACAGGGCAGGCACTGATGTGGTGGTCAGAAAAAATGATACACGGACATTCTCAAGGTCTTTCTTAAGAACTTTGATTGCTTAACATTGACTGCTTTGATACAAGACTGCCCAGCGTGGTGTGCTCTCATTAGAAAAGGTACAAAGCAGAATTGAATTAGCTCAGAAGAAAGATGCATGAAATGTGCAAAGTTAGAGAATCCACCACAAATGTTCACATGGACATTTGTGCCCAAACTGTGGCAGAGCATTCTGAGCTCATGTAGGTCTGATCAGCCTGTTGTAACTGGACTCTAACATAATGATGTCATTTTGTTCCTCTGAGAACCAAGGACAACTAACCCACAGTCATAGATTTGGAACTGAAAGAGACTTTGGAGGTCATCTAAACTAATCTCCTTGTTTCATAGGTGGAGAAAGTAAAGTCACATTGATAATAATGGGGGGAGGGGGGACGACGACAGGGTAGGAAGGGAGGGAAGAGAAACTTTGAACGTTAGTTCTCTAAATGTCATACCATGGTGCCTTCTAGTAGGTAACTATTTCCTAAGGCTGGAAAGGACTGAAAAGGGTGGAGCTCTCCATAATCTGGCTTCTGCTTTTTCTTCCACCTTATTCACCTCCAAGTACTCTAGTTTAGTGAGACTTGGCCTTCTTATTGCTCCTTGTACAAGGCAGGAAACCTTTCAGATCCTTTTTAATTCTAGTGCTTTCCTTCTGTTGATTTTTTTTCCCAATTAATCTTATCTATAGTTTGTTTTATGCATGTTTGTTTATTGGATTGTGATCTCCTTTAGGGCCGGAACTGAACTGTCTTTTGCCTTTTTTTTTTTTTTTTTTTTGCATCCTCAGAATTTAGCATTATCTGAGATATAGTAGATGCTTAATAAATGTCTATTGACTGACTGGCTGAGAATATAATTAATTCCTAACAATACACATTTTCCCTTATGTCTTCAATTCTTTCCTTCCTTATTTCAGTCCCCTGTTTTCCCTAACTTCCTTTTAAGCCCTAATTAAAATCCCAAGACATCTTTCCTGTCCTTCCCTTCTGATTTTCCAATTTATCCTTTATATATCTCTCTGGCAAATAGAGGGAGGAGAAATGGAAGCAGTGTCAGATTTTATATTCTTGGGCTCAAAGATCATTGCAGACGGTGACTTCGGTCATAAAATTAAAAGATGCTTTTTCTTTGGAAGGAAAGCAATAGCAAATCTGAACAGCATACTAAAAAGCAGAGACTTCACCTTGCCGACAAAGGTCTGTAGAGTCAAAGTCGATTTTTCTAATAGCAATGTATGGTTGTGAGTTGGATTATAAGGAAAGCTGAACACTACAGAAATTGATGCTTTTGAATTGTGCTAGAAAAGACTTGATAGCAAGGAGATCAAATCAGTCAAAACTTAAAGAAAACAATTCAGTCTCTTCATTAGAAGAACAAATATTGAAGGGTAGTTTAAATACTTTGACCACATAATGAGAAGATAGCAGTCATTGGAAATGATTTTGATATTGGGAAAGATTGAAAGCAAAAGAAAAAGGTGATGACAGAGGATGAGATGAATTGATAGTATTATGGAACCAACAAGACTAGACAGACTTTGGGAGCTAGTAGAGGAAAGAAAGGCTTGCCAAGCTATGTTCCATGATAGGGTGACAAAGAGTCAGACACTATTGAACAAATGGAACAACAATATCTTATATGTATATACTTGTTTGCAATGTTCATTGAGGACAGGGATTATCTTTGTCTTTCTGTGTACCTCCAGCATTTTGTACTATGCTTAGCAATCAATCAGTATTTATTGGATTGAGTCAATATTTATTGGCACCTAATAAGTTCTTAACATGTGCCTATTGAATTGTCCATTGCTGGAACAATAATAAGCATTTCCAAGGACTCAACTCAAGTTTCTTCTTTAAGAGAAGGGGTTTACCTCCAATTAATAGTGATGATAATAATAATAATAAATAACAAATAGCTTTATATAACCTTTAATGGCTTTAAACTGAACTAAGGTTCTTGGCCTGCCCTGTATAGTTTTTTAAAGTTTACCAGTCTCTTTACATATATTATTCCACTTGATTTAATACACTCTCCATAAAACCTATTGAAAGGTCTGGCTCTTTCTCTTTTAACATTCCCCCTCTTTTTTATCTCCTTTTTTCGTCAAGAAGCTATAATTCAGAATAAAAACATTCCTTTTATGTTTGTGGCATTCATTGAGTAAAGACTTATAGAATCACTGACTTTTAGGGCTAGAAGGGACTTTAAAGATCTCTTCATTTTATACATGAGGAAACTGAGATTTGGAGAGATTCCTGTTCTTAATTTTTAAAAAATGGATTGGAGGGTGGATGTAAGTCAAATTTTTTTTTTTTTTTTTTTCAGAATAATTTTTAAAAGGTATGTTGGGATATGTGGAGCGAGAGTGGTTTTTTAATTTTATTTTTACTGGTGTGTGGCCATTTACTGATTCTTTAATATGGGGTATGGTCTTTGGTAGCAAAAAAGGCCCTCCCCCTTCTGTCCCTAATGTTCAATTGATGTGGTGACTTGCTGGTACTGCTGGCTTCTGGGTGTGTCTCCTGACCTCCTTTAGCATTCATTCAGGTTCCTGCCTCATTTCCTGCCTTTCTGTTAAGTCAGTTTAGTTGCTGCTCAATTTTCCCTCATAGGGCAGGGCTAATAATTAACAATTCCAGAGTTGCTGGGTAATTATTCTCTGCCCTTCTCCCCAAATCTAATATTTTCAGTCACCAAGATAAAGAGGTCTGACTTAGTTGGACGTCCAGATTTGACCTTGGCTGGAGGTGGAAAAGATCTTTGCCAACTCTAAAATATCTGCCCCACCCCACAGGATGAACACATTTTTTCTTATTAAGGAGACTATGTGGGAGAATACTAACATTGTAGCTAGTATAGTGTAGCAAAAAGCTGAATGGATTCAAAATTTAAGGTCCCAAGTTCAAATACTGATTCTACTTAAGGGACCGTGAGAAAGTGGTAACTACTCTGGATCTTAGTTATCTTATCTGTAAAATGTCACATCCAAATATATGTTCTCCAGTGGCTCTTCCAGCTCTAAAATTATGCAGAAAACTTTATTTTGCATCCTTCCTGAGCCACTAGTTTTGTGACCCTGGACAAATAATGCATCCACTCAGAATTAATTTCTTTTTCTCTAAAATGGAGATAATAGTACCTAGGCTTCCTGTTTCACTAGGTTGTTGCAAAGAAAGTGCTTTTAGCCCTTAAATGATATAGAAATTAAATTGATATTATTCTCTGTTTCAAGATTTCCTTCCTGCAATTAAAATCTGTGATCCTTATGAAAAAAAAATGATACTAATCACCAATCTTTTCAGAGGGAAGCCCTTCTACCACAACCCAGCTCGCTTGTGAAAGAAATCTTTCTTCCACAAATAGGCCCTTAAATCCAAAAGTTGATTTGAAATTGTGCACTTTTAAAAAAATCACTTTTAAAAGTGCCCTTTGTTGCATTATGCACTTCCTTTTCTGTCCCTTGGTGGGGTATGCATTTATAGGCCACCCAGCCTTGTGTACACTACTTCCTTGCTCTGACCCTCTCATCTGTTGAAGCTAAAGTTATAACTTTGGATATTCTTTCCAGCCATTCCCAAATCAAGGTGGAACATGATAATAACAATCTTAGGTGAATGTAATGTAGGTGGGAGAGAGTGATGAATGTGGAACCCACTTCAGTTTGTGACTTTGCCATTTACTACCTTGGGCAATCTATTTAACTTCTCTGTATCAACTTAATGAATACTTGTTCCCTCCCTTTCTCCCCTCCTCTAAGAAACCTTTCTTGATGCCCAGGATCACAAAAATAGGTAGCAAATCCAAAATTTGAACTCAGATCTTATGAAAGATGGTATATTTGATTATAATTTTTCCCTAGGAAAGATGCAAAGTTGTTTTCCTACACTATTTCAATAGTCTTCTAATTGCTATCCCCTTACTCCCATCTAGTCTTTTCCTTTCTTATCTACCCTTCACAGTTTGCCAGATTATATTCTTTTTTTCTCATTTCATTTGATTTTTTTTCTTTCTTTTTTGCATGTAAAGATAGTTCTCAACATTCATTTTTGTAAAATTTTAAGTTACAATTTTTTTCTTTTTCCCTCTCTTCCTTCCCCTTCTCCAAGATACAAGCAATCTGATATAGGTTATACATGTACACAATCATTTCAAACATATTTCCATATTTGTCATGTTGTGAAAAAAATCAGAAAAAAAGCAAAAACCACAAGAAAAAAAAAAGGCAAACAAACAAAAAAGGTGAAAATAATATGCTTTGAACCTTATTCATTCTCCATTGTTCTCCTTCAGGATGTAGATGGCATTTTCCATGCCAAGTCCATTGGAATTGTCTTGACTCACCACATTGCTGAGAAGAGTTAAATCTATCATAGTTGATCATCATATAATTTTGCTATTACTTTGTACAGTGTTCTCCTGGTTCTGCTCACTTCACTTACATCAGTTCATGTAAGTCTTTCCAGCCTGCTCATCATTTCTTATAGAACAATAGTATTTCATTACATTTATATACCATAACTTACTTATTCAGCCATTCCCCAACTGATAGGCATCCACTGAATTTCCAGTTCTTTGCTACCACAAAAGGAGCTGCTACAAACACCAAATTATATTTGTAAAGCACAGATCTGACCCTGTCATTTCCATGTCAAGTAACATCAGCAGATTTCCTCTCACCTTTAATATCAAATACAAATTTTTCTATTTCATTCTTTTGCTCTAGTCAGCTTTTTCTGTTATGTGTGCAAATATGCACATGATTGTCCTTCATTTACTCTATAGGTCAACCAAACTGGGATCCTTGCTGTTCTCTACCATTTCCTGTCTCTTCCAGACTTTTACAAGGCTAAATTCTATTCCTGGAAGATATGAACTTTTTTTTTTCCATCTCCAGCACAGGATCCTTAGTTTCTTTCAAAGCTTAGCTCAGGTGTCATTTTCTAAGTCAAGTCTATCCTCATAGTTTGTAGAGCCCTTTTCCCCCCAAAATTTTTACATGTTCTCATTTTCTGTGTTTAGTAGATAAAAACATACTATATTTGCTCTAATAAAATATGATGTAAATATTTCTTTTTTGTCCTTGTATCCCTGATGTTTAGCACAGTGCATTTTACATCATGGAACCTTTTTGGGGTGGGGGGTAGAGGTAGGGAGGCATTTAGAGTTAAGTGATTTCCTTGGATTCACAGAACTAATGTCTGAGACCAGATTTAAACTCAGGTCCTTCTGACTCCAGAGCCTGTGTTCTATCCACTGTACCACCTAACTACCCCTCATAATAGAACCTGATGTTGGTTAGATTTTATTAGAAGACCTGATCTCAACTATAAACAATCTCCATCCCCTCTTTGCTCAGATAAAGAGAGAGTTCCAAAAGACTAGCTAGTAGCTTTCTCCTTTGTTCAGCCCAGATAACAATGACTCTAGATTGATCCATCTTTTTTGCCTTCTTCAACTTTATATTTGACATTTAGTAGGTCCTTAATAAATTCTTAGTGAATTAAATTTTCCTTGAGACTTCCTTTTCCACGAAAACTTGCAGGTTAATAAATGTTCGAATTCTAAGGATGCTGTTATAAAACTGATCTTTTCCTCCTTCACCCCCTGAAGGTCTAAAGGATCACTTGATTTAATCCATACTAAAGTGCTAATAGGATCAGGCCAGATGGCTTCTATCTAGCATTTAATATATCCATTGAAATCTTCAGGCTAGTCAGATGGATGAGGTATCTTCGAAGCAAGGGGCAGACTTTTTGTGCTCTATATTTTATCACCTAGACAGAGTCAGAGGACCAGTCTTGATGATGGTTATATTAATATGTTCTGGGTTAGTTTAGTAGAATTAATAAAAGTCTTCAGTTCTTTTAATTGTTAAGTCTAATGTCCTTTTCTCATCCATTTTGACTTCTACAACCTTTGACTATGTCAATAATTCTTTTCTTCTTAATACTAGGAAATTCTACTCTCTCTTGGTTTTCCTTCTGCCTTTTCAACATATTTTTTCATTTGGTGCCAAAGAGATTTTACATGCACCTCATCTGCTCTGAAATTTCTGTTAGTTCATTCAAATTATAGAAGTTAATAGAATACTAAAAGACATTGTAATATTTACTTACTGGCTCCAGAAGACTCCCTCTTACACTTCATGTGTATGGCCAAGTTAGTTAGAAGGGCCCTCAGGAGCTCCTATTGCATATTGGTATTTTTCCTTGGCTAGAAGTACAAGGAATGGCTATTCCCTTTCCATTCCTCCTTCCTCTTCTCCCTCTCCCCCCAATACCAGTATTGATTTTGGAAGAGAAACTTTGACCTACTCAGTTTTCCAGCCTTGATCAGTTCATCCCTCTTTTGGTAACCTTACCCTCACACCCCACTGAGGAGAATGCCGAGGGAGTTTATCATTTTTATGCCAAACTTAGAGCAGACATTCAGTTGACATAGCTCACTAAAACTCAAAATTCCTGAGTTGAAAGAGTTTACCAACTTCAATCTCCATCCAATCTTATCCTAAGATAACAGGCATGGACCATCACCCATGGCTAGGTGATTATTTTATTCATTGAATGCTGGGGATAAAAACTAGAATATAGTCTTTGCCTTCAAGGACCATATTTTCTACTTGGGGGTGGGGGAAGAGGAATTCAAAGGTTGACGGGCAATACTTGGCATTAGATTTCCTATCACTTACTACTGTGACTTTGGGAAAGATAGTTAATTTCATAAAATGAGAGGATATAAGGAGCTGTGGAACTTGGATCATGGGAATGGCATGGTCTGTATATCATCTTTCCACTTTTTCCTCAAATCATGATGACTCTACCTTAGTCACAATTCTAAGTGTTTAGAAAGGTTTGGCTTTATTAATTTATTTGGCTGTCAACCCCTGGAGTAGTAATCTCTCAGGTCCGTTCTAGCTTCAGTAGTCTGCATTTATAAACAACTCCAGAAAAAATCAGAGATTATATATCCAGTGTGGCAGAATTGATATAGGCAGGTAACTGTTTAATAATTGATTCTCTGAAAAGAAAAATGTGTACAGGACACACTTTTAAGTTTAATCTTAATTACTAATATTTCTCCATCACTCTTGTCCAGACAATCAAAACAAGAAATCAGTCTTGAATTTGTAGTGTTTCTGAGGCATAAATGCTTCCACTGAATAATTAATAATTATCAGGAGCCAATTTGATCTGGTTAAACTCCTGATACAGTTTCTCTTGCCTAGAATCAGAGAACCTCAAGAGGAACTTCCTTTCCAACTCTTTCTACCTTCTTGGACCTGTAAAAATCTCACCTCATCCCCAGTTATCCTCTCCAGGGCTGCTTATTTTATTTTATTTTTTTTTAATGACTCCTATAACACTAGACGAGGAGAGGGAATTGCTGCACAGGCAAAAATGGAAAGTCTATTCTGAATGAATTTGTGTTCTATAATAGAAGAAATAACATGTCCACAGGCAGGCGAAAGAAGAGCAAACATTGGTTTTTCCTATCTGTAAAATTAAATTTTGAGCTAGATGATTTCCAGGATCCCATCTAACCCTGAATCCTTTGGTCATTTTTCTTTTTTTCTAAAAATAAGTTGTTTATTGTACCTGACCATGATAGAGGAATGTATTTTTCTTTAACAACAACAACAAAAAAAACAAACCTTAATAAAACTTTGTTTCCTACTTTTAATAAAAAGAGGAGATATATTGATTATTTTCTATTTCTCCAAAAAATGAAGTTTTTAATTGGATATGGCCTCTATTGGTTTTATTTCATTTTATTTTATATTTTTGACTTAGGGCCCTACACAGGAAAAAAAAAATTAATCTATGTTTAATGCTTAGAATGTCCTGAAAAAAACATGGTTGTACTTTCTCACCTCAAAGAACTTTGTCCTCTGACTCAGCTGCCTGCATTAATCAGCTGTTCAATTATTAGCATCAACACTGTGGGATCCTGGGAAAAGGATTCCAATCCTTAGTTTTTTTATCTGTGAAATGGAACAAATCTATCTCTGCTTTTTCATATGCTTTCTAAGCCTTAAAATGCTACAGAATTGTTATTATATTAGTTAGGTTAACTCCTGTTTGCAGATTATTTTGAATTATTATTTTTTTTTTGTTAAACAGAGCTTCTTCTCCCTGTTGAATACTTTTTGTTTAAATATCAAATAAAAAAAATTAGTTTTTGTTTTTTTTTTTTTGTCAGATAATCTAAGTAAGGGAAAATCCCCAAACTCTTGCACACTGTACTCCTTCCCTTCCCTTAACTGATAGTAAGCTTCAGTTAGAGGAAGGGTTCTTAAATGGGTTCTATGAACTTGTCTTATATCTATCTCTATTTCTATAAGTATACTATAAATATATTTCTATAAATATAAATATGTCTATCCACCTTTGAATATATCTCTGAGTAGATAGCTATAGATATACATATACAAATGCATATGTGGCACTATATTTCAGTATAATTTAGTTTACTTTGTAATCCTATGTGTTATATGTATTTAAAAATCATTATCTGAGAAGACTTCCCTAGACAGGCAAAGGGACTATGACAGAAAATGTTAAGAATGTTTGAGTAAGAGAGAATCTTGTTGCAGTAGCAAAAACATTGGATTTGCAGTTCAAGGCCCCATATTTGCATTGTGGCTCTGCCATTCATTACCTTTGAGATCTGGGGCAAATCATTTAACCACTCTGGACCTTGGTTTTTCATTCAGGATTAGATGAACTCTAAGATCCTTCCCAGCTCTAAATCTCATTCAGCTTTAATTTCCATTGAAAAAGTGCTAAAGTTAGTTTGGCGGGAGTCAATTTTATGTCTCTGGCTATATGTATGTATCAGGAAATAGTGTTCTAGTGAAGTGTTTGTTAAAGGATTTTCCTCTTTGAATTCCCTACCTACTGGGAGGATGTGACTTTGGCTTCAGATTCTCTGCCTCTCCTCTCTGTTTTTAATTATCTCATTATGAGCTTTGACCTTTAGCCAACAAGATTTTGAACAAACCTTCCTGTCCCCTTAGGAGTGAAATGAGATGGACCCTTAACCTTGGCAGGCTTTCCTAGTAAATGGGGTCTATCACATGGCTAGAGTGATTTCAGGATATGAAGTATGTGTAGCCACATCATCACTGACCATTACTGCCAGATTTTACATCAGCATTGCAGATTGTAAAAGCAGTAACTTGTTTGGATTCCTTTCTGGAAAGCTAGCATGATATATAATAATAATATATATATAATGTAATAATATATATATTAACTTTCTACTATAAAGACTACCAGGTTCAGAAAACCAGAGTTCAAATTCTGTCTAAACTGTTTGAGAGCTATGACCACAGGATATGCTCTTTTTCCTTGTGGGGGCTTCAGTTTTCATATTGGTAAGATGAGTTGGTTTGTTCCATTCCAACAAGGTTTTATTAAATGTTTACCTTGAGTAGGACTTCTAAGATAATCACTGGGAAACAAAGACTAAACTTGGTACTCTCAAGGTTGATTCTAACATTACTACATTTATTGAAATCAATTAACTTTATCAGTAAGATAATTTGAGGAGAAAGTGTATTAAAAGCAAAAAAGTATATGGAGTGCTTTATGGATTTGTAGACAAGATTTCAGGTTCTCTGCAGCTCTCTAAAACCCTGTGTTCCTGGAACTCTTATTACACTTTTTGTTTGTGATCATTGAAAAAGGTCTTGACAGCAGGTGATCTTGGGTTTTTGAAGGCAGAGACCATGGAGTTTGATTTGGGTTAAACAGAATTTTTGCCTTCTAGTACAGCCTAGTTGAGAAGACAAGTTTAATAGCACATAAAATAATTGCAAACAATGTAAGAATGAAGTTGCATGCTAAGTTTCTTAGTATAATTGAGAAGTTCAGATAATGAGATCAGTGAAATTAGGGGGTTCAGATAAGGCTTGATTTTTAGATGTGGAATTTAAGGTGAGTCTTGAAAAATGGGTTTGGATTTGCAGCCAACTTGAGCAATAAGGCAAATGTTGTCTATAAATGTAGTACAAGATAGATTGTGAGAGAGATAAGTGAGAGGACACTTTAAGAATCCAAAAAAAAAAAAAAAAGGTGATACCTTATATATATAGCAGGCATTCTAAGGAATAGCTAAAGGTGAAGAAATATATTTGGAGGGATGGGGGTTGGTCTATAAATGTACAGAGGCAGGAGAATTCAAGGTGACCCTGGAAAATAGCCAGAAAAAAGGCCAACTTGGCTGGAACAGATGGCATGAGGGGGAATAGCATGATATAATATTGGAAATTATTTATTAAAGTGAGGTTGAAAAGGTAGTCGTGAAGGTTAGCTGTGAATTTCCATTTTAACCTATGGGCAACATGAAGCCACTGAAAGTTTTCAAAAAGAGGAATGAATAATGTGGGCAGATTAGGATAGGGGATGAGAAAGGAATGGAGCCTGGATCGACATGATAAGAATTACATTTTAGGAAGAAAAGATTAACCTGAGTACTGAATAGATGGAAGAGATGGACAGGGAAAAGGTAGAATCAGAAAAGAGTTTAGGAAACTTAATAGTAGTCAGTGAGCCTGCCTCATAATAACTTGGGGGGGGGCTCAGTGAAGAGAGCTTCTGGGTCTTTCATTCAGGAAGACCCAAGTTCATTGGTGATCTTATACTCTTATTATTGTGTAAGCTTGAATAAGTCATTTAATCTCTTTCTCCTTCAGTTACTTCAACTTAAAATGAAGATAATAATAGCACCTACTTCTCAGAGCTGTGAGGATCAAATGAGATAATTGTAAGGTGCTTAGCACAATGCTGGCACATAGTAGGTGCTTAACAAATACTTCTTTCCTTCCTAAATAGCATCTATGTGTCAGACATTGTGCTAAGAACTACGGATACAAAGAAAGGTAAAAAACAGAATGTGGTTTCAAGGAGTTCACAATCCAATGAGAGAAATAACCTGAAAACAACTGTACAAATAAAGTTGGACTTCTGTGGAGAGAGATTTGTGATAGCAAGACTAACCAGCAGTCTATTGTACTAGCTTTGTGCCAGCCTTGAGATGATGAGGGCCTCCAGCAGTATGGTAGCAGTGTCAAAGGAGAGAAGGTAGTCTATTTAAGGGATGTTTCAAAGATAAAAATGGCACGCCTTAGCAACAAATTGGATATGGGCATGTGAGAGAATATGAGGGTTTAAGGTAACACCCATATTGAGAGCTTGTGTGAGTGGGAGGCTGGTAGGTACCCTCAGCAGTAAAAGGGAAGTTAGGAAGATTTGAATTTTTGGAAAAATGAAAATAATGAGTTTGGTTTTAGAAATGTTTAATAAGAGCTTGAACTAGGCAAGAAATAAAGTGGGAATGGAAGGGAGGGAGAATGTAGAGATAGATTAATGATTAGATATAGAGAAGAGGGGGAAGCAAAGATAATTTGAAGCTATGAGTGATATTGTCATTAACAAAAATAGGGAAGTCAGGAATTGAGATGGATTGTTTTAGACTTGGTGGAATTCGAGGTATGAGTAGAACTTCCAGGAATGTACCTATCCATCTGCCAGGTTGAAAGTTCCTATCTCTACACTTTGGAACCTTGAAGAAATCTACAGATAATCACAAAGTTCTACTAAAGGGCACAAAATGGAGAGAAATTCCAGAAAATTGGAAAGCAGCAAATATTTCTTTAGTGAAAAATGGGAAAGGTTACATCCTAGAAACTCCAGAGTGGTAAGCTTGGTGTATACCTCTGCCAAAATTCTAAAATAGATTATTAAATAAGTAGTTTGTGAATACTTAGAAAAGGAAGTGGTAAACACAGGAAATCAGTTCACTCAGAACAAGGCATTCTAAGCCAGGTTAATTTCCTTGTTTTTTGATAGGGTTTCTAGATGAAGAGATCTATAGATATAGTGTTAAGTTTAGTTAGATGTTTGATAATATCCTATAGATAAAATGGACAGAAAGAGTTTCATTGTGAGTACAATTAAGTGGATTGCAGCTGTTGGAACAAATATATTCATGTATTAACAACCTGGAGGGGAAATCCTCCAGAGAAAGCTATAAGAATTTGTTTTGGGCCTTGTCCTTTTTAAAAGCGTTTCTAAAATATTTTGGATAAAGATAGAAAATATGCTAACCATAATTCACAAATGGAATTGTATTATTTATCTTGTAAGATGAAAATGATGGGGTTAAATCAACAAAATGAAATAGATCTAAGGGAATATTCCCTCCCTATCAAGAAACCTAAATTTCAGGGTGTGGTGGATCTAGTACCAGTCCTGAAGTTAGGGGGACCTAAGTTCAAATCTGACCTCATGCACTTAACATTTCCTAGCTGTGTAACCCTGGGCAAGTCACTTAAACCCAATTGCATCTCACAAAACAAATTGCCTACACAAAACAAGAAGAAAGCTATTGTGCAGAAAAAGAAAATGATAAATATTGGAAGGAATGTGAGAATACAAAGACACTAATGCATTGTTGGTGGAGTTGTGAACTGATTCAACCATTCTGGAGAATGAAAGGGTTATAAAACTGAATATCCTTTGATCTAGCACTGTCACTAGGGTCTGCATCCCAAAGAGATCACAAAAAAGGGAAAAGGACCCATATGGGCAAAAGTCTTTGTAGTAGTTCTTTTTGTGGTGGCAAGGAATTGGAAGTTGAGTGAATGCCTATCTATTGAGGAATGGCTGAATAAGTTTGGTATATGAATGTAATAGAATATTTTTGTTCTTTAAGAAATGATGAGCAGAAATATTATCCTATAAGAAATAAATAAGAAGCAAGATTTATAAGTGATACTGAATGAAGTGAGAAGAACCAGGAGAACATTATACAAAGTACCAGCAAGATTGTGTGATCAACTATGATAGAATTAGCTCTTTTCAGCAATGTGGTCATCCTAGACAATTCCAATAGACTTGTAATGGAAAATACCATTCATATTCAGAGAAAGAATTATGGCTAGTGAATGTAGGTCAAAGCATACTTTTTTCACTTTTCTTGTGTTATTTCTTTCTTGTAGTTCTCCCCTTTTGTTTTGATTTTTTTTCCAACATGCCTAATATAGAAATGTTTAAAATGATTGTACATTTTTGACTTATATAAGATTGCTTGCTGTCTTGGGGGAGGGTAGGATTTAGAATTATAATCTTACAAAAATGAATGTTGAAAACTATCTTTACATGTAATTGAAAAAAAATACTATTAAGTGAGGGGAGAGGGAAGATTAAAAAGAAAAGAAGCCTGTCTTGGTGTAGCAGTGTATAGGAAGTGTATCAAGCCCACACTGGCCATCCCTCCTCTCTCTACATATTGTTCCCAGTTTAGTTAAGACCCTTATCATTTAATGTTTGAAGCCCGCCTTCTGCCACTGCTGTGACTGTTGAATGAGTTGCTTACCCTTCCTGAACCCATTTTTTCATCTGTGAAGTAAAGATGAAGTCTAGGAGTCCATCCTTCCAGGTCTAAATTCTATGTAGAAGTATCCTGATCATAAAATATAGGGAGATGCCCAAAAAATGCAGTTGAATTTAATTTTTATAGTGTGAGTATTTCAGAGGCCTGGAGTGATCTGGAGTGGGAATTAGAAAACCTGAGCTTGAATCATAGCCCTAACATTTTCCAGCTATGGAAAAGTCACTTAAATTGGCTGAGCCAGTAAAAAGAGAATACACTTGAACCAACTCCTTCACAGAATTGTTGGAGAGAAAGGTTATATAGTTTTTGTAAAAAAAAGAAAAAAATTGTAGAGAAATAATGTGAGCTGTTAATAATTATTGTGGTTATTGAACAAATTATAATAGGATTTATTTTACCTTACTATACAGAGAACAGTGTATTTTTTTAATCTGTACAAAACAAGTAAAGGTTTTAAATAAATTTACCACCTGCAGGAGACATAATTTTTTAGAATCTCTGATGTTCTTTGTTAAAAAAAATAGATTTTTATTTTGAGTTTCAGGTAGAAAAATATTTTTTAAAAAATTCCGAATTTCCAGGCCTGGGATAGATTGGATACTTTGTTTTGAGGCTGCTGCAACATAGTAGCCCTTGATTTGTAGTCCAAAGACTTTCACTCATATCTCAGCTTTTCTACCCAAGAGCCTGTGGTTTTAGAATCTGGAGCCAGGAAGAGCTTGCCTTGAATTTTACTTCCCACACTGGATGTAGACCCTCAACAGGACACTTAAATTTCTTAAGATTCTATTGGATAATAATACATTCATGACCTATTTCTTCTGTTGTTGGGTGGATCAAAGGAAAGCATTGTTCAAGTACTTTGGAAAAACTAGCAGTTTTTCACAGTTATTTTGTTATCTGCAATAGGTATTATCTACTTAACCACTGAGTAGCTTATATTTTCCTCTTGAGTGTAGCTTGATGTCCACTTCTTCCACTCCAACCCTCCAGAGTGAAGATCAGATTTCTCCCTACCTTTTCCCCTCAAAATTTTGAATTAAGCATATGGACTCTGTCTTATACTCTTATATTTTATATTTCCCCTTCTCCCCAAACATGCAAATGACTATTTTTGTCCATGAAAAAAAACAAAACAAAACAAAAAACATTTCTAGTTAAAACTGAATTCAGAAAGCCTCTCAGTTGGAAAAGAAGCACACAAATGTATGGGTATCTTTAGCACTTAGATAGATGGCTAAATTGCTGATAAAAGGATCTATCCCCTGGGGAAGGCTGCTTTGGGAAAACTTGTTTTACTTCCTTCCGGGATTAGAGTTCTATTCATTAAATTCAAGGTCAGGTTGACCAGTACAATGCATAAGCTTTGGGCCTGGAGTCAGAGAGAACTGAGTTCAAATGTGGGCTCAGACACTTTTCAGCTATGTGATCCTGGACAAGTCACTTAACCCTGTTTGCCTCAGTTTCCTCATCTGTAAAATGAGAATGAAATGACAACCTACTCCAGTATCTTTGCCAAGAAAACCCCAAATGGGGTCATGAAGACTCAAATACAACTGAAAAATCACTACATCAACAAAACCACCAGATTTTTTCCTGTATTTGGAAACTGTTAGCAATGGATAAAGTATTGTTTTTAGAGAGCAAATCCTACCTTAGCTTCTTACTAGCTATGTGATCCTGAGCAAGTCACTTAATTAACCTCTTTCAGCCTCAGCTTCTTCACTTGTAGAATGGGGATATCTATAATACCAAATGATTTGTGTATATCACAACATGGAAAAGACTTTGCAGACCTTAAAAATGTCAATAAAGATCCAGTACTTAACTTTGTACTTGTCATCAGCTGCTTCATATATAACATCTCTTTTGCCATTCAGATTTGAATTTTCCTTGACTCCTTCCTACTTTTCTAGGTTTTTCTTAAACTTTACACCTCTCTACATGTTCTGTGATCTAGTTACCCTGCTTTCTTGTAGTCCTTCCTACAAGACACTCCACCACATGCATGATTATTATTAAGATTTTATTTATTCTCTTTGTATTTTATTTGTACAGATACAGAGAGAATAAATAAAATTTTAATAATAATCTGTTATCCCCATTAGACTGTGATCTCCTTGAGAGTAGAAGCTTTTTACCTAACCTTTCTTTGTAATACCAGTACTTAGCATGGTGCATGGCATATTGTAGACAATAAATGCTTTTCAACTGATTGCCTTGCACATGGAGATTATAGAAAAAATTTTTTTAACTTCTAATGTTTGCAAAGTGCTGTGATATGGTAACTCATTTTATCTTGACAACAGCATTGTAAGCTAGGTTCATTATTGTCATTTGATGAAGAAACTAAGGCAGACAGGTTAAATGATCTAGTTAATGTGTCAGAGGCTAGATTTGAACTTGGACCTCCCTGATTCCAAGGTTTAGTGAGTCATCTAGTTTGTTAGAAAACATTTGGAGTGTTTGTTGAGTGAATGAATGACTATCTTCAGTGCAAGAAATAGGGACTCTCCCAATAGACAGTCAAATCAGTAGAAAATCGGGTATTTGGGGGAGGACAAGGTGAGCAGAAGAGGAAAAATAGCCAAATGTCTATTAGTCTAATTTGGAAACAAGTTCAATCAACTTTGGGGGTGTATGTAGGGGTAGGGTTCTCCATTTCAAATGAAGAGAAATAGGGATTAAATGTCTATTCAACAAATCCATTTTAAGTCTGAGTATTTCTTGGACTAGTTGCAGAAAAACTCCTTTATTTTACAGATAAAGGAAAGGGTGGGGAGAGTGATAGTGACTTCAGTGAAGATCTGATTCTTGGGCCAGTACTTTTCCCACTGAGATACTGTTTGTTTTTTGTAAACATTCCAAATGCACACCCAAGGCATGTGGATGAGTTCATTTGTTGCTCCAGGGGAAATGACCAGAAGTTTAAACTAATTCTGTCTCCTGCTTATGCAGATTCCTACTACTACCTCCCTGAATGACTCTCTACTCACTGCAGCATAGATTTTAGCTTTAGAAATGACATTAGAAACAATACTGTCCAATTTCTGAGAAGATAAGGAAATCTGAGGTTCTGGGAAGGAAAGTGATTTACTTGCCCAACTCCAGATTGGTTATAAAATAGCTAAGCTTGGATTGATCTCCTAACTTCTAAGGACTGATTTTGGTTGTGGGCCCTTTCTGTCATATCCTGTCTGTTTTCCTGCCTGCCTCCCAACTCTGAACTTTGGGCTGACAACTCACAATCATAGAATTATGAAATGTTAAAACTGGGAAGCATCCCAGAGTTCACCTAGTCCAATTCCTTTCCCATAAACAGTTCTTTTCTTAACAGATGTCCTGATCCAACTGAATACACTTTTTTTTCTTTTAAGGGGAAGCAGGAGTACTGAAGGAAGACTCAAAGGGAGATAGGGAAATATTCATAAAAGGGTAACAACATTTAAATGGTATGAAAGAGTCAAAAAATAAATTTTTCAAAAATAGATGGGAGAAATCTGTCTTCCTGAGATCAAGATCAAAAGAAAAAGAAAGATTTTCTTACTAGACAAGTGGTGGTACAGTGGAGATATAGTGATAGATTTGGAGTCAGGAGGACCCAAATTCAGATAAGGTCTCAGGCACTGACTAGTCTCAGTTATCTAGCTCTCTGGTGCCTTTATCAGTAAAATGGGTATGGTAATAATAATACCTTTCCAGGATTATTGTGAGGATAAAATGAGATATATTTCAGGTGCTATAGAAATGTGCTATCTATTATTATTATTAATAATTATGGAAGCATCTAGATGGCTCAAGGGATGGAATACTGGCCCAGGAATCAGGAGACCCAGAATTCAAATCTGACCCCAGACACTTAATACTTACTAGCTGTGTGATTCTGGTCAAGTCACATAACCCCAATTGCCTCATCATCCCTCCCCCCACCAAGTTATGTGAAAACCAAAACCAAAACAATAAAAATAATTACTGTTGTTGAGTGTCCAATTCTTCTTGGCCTCATTAGGGGTTTTCTTGGCAAAATTTTCCTTTCCTTCTTTAGCTTATTTTACAGATGGGGAAACTGAGACGAACAGGGTTAAATGGCTTTTTATAGTCACAAAAACTACTAAGTGTCTCAGGCCACATTTAAACTCAAATCTTCCTGATTGCAGGCCTGTTTCTTTTTCCATTGCTTCACATAGCTCCTTTTAATAATTACTCTTTTTTTTTCATGTTACACTCCCAACAAGGAATGAAATAAGACACATTCAGGGATGTGCCCTTGCCCTTGTTACTTTCATCTCCTTTAACCATCCACTTAGAATAGGAGAGCACTAAGTTAATGTTTTTATATGGTCCCTTCTCTGACTTGCTGTCGTGCAAAATGAGGATTTCTTCACTTACCACTAATTCCTTAGTGGTAAATATAGTTGTTTATATATATAAAATATAGTTTTGTTTCAGGGCAATATTATACTTTGTTTTAACTATCAACATTCCCTAAACATTGGTATGCCATGAGAAAACCTGTTCTCAATAAGATGGAAAAAGGAGGCTGTGATAAGGTACAATTAGGAATCACTGAATTCTTGAGCATTGTACTACTAGGGGGTTACCTGTCATAGGCTTGAAATTGGTATCTGAGCACTTGGGGCTATCTCCTGTTTTTGCCTCTACCTCTGGGAGTTTGGGCAGCCACTTTTCTCTAGGGTTTTCATTTTTTTTTTTGTCTATAAAATGAAGGGGAGGGAGATTTGGATTAGATTAGAGGTTCTTAATCTTTTTTATATAGATGTAACTCCTTTGGTAATCTGGTGAAATCTATTGACTTTCTCAGAATAATGTTTTTGAATAATTTAAAAATTTGCTGAATTTCTTTTTTTTTCCCTTCAATTAAATTTCTTCCTTTACTTTGGATAGTCTAAAGATAGATTTCAAGGAGTCCATGAACTTGTGTGAAAAATTGTTTTCACGACTATACGATGATCAGTTTTGATGGACATGGTTCTCTTCAACAATGATGTGATTCAAACCAGTTGTGCTGTGATGAAGATAGTCATATACATCCAGAGAGAGGCCTGTGGGAACTGAGAGTGAACCACAACACAGCATTTTAACGCTTTCTGTGAATATTTCCATGCATTCTGTTTTCCTTCTTAGGTTGTTTTTTTTCTTCTTCTCTTTCTAGATCTGATGTTTCTTGTGCAGTAAGATAACTGTATACATGTATTGTATTTGTCATATAATTTATCCTATCTAGCATGTATTAGATTACCTGTCATCTAGGGGTAGGGAGTGGGGGGAAGGAAAGGAAAAGCTTGGGAAAAAAAAAAGTTTTTTTGCAAAGGTCAATGTTGAAAGGTCACTCATGTTTTGCAAATAAAAAGCTTTATAAAAAAAATTTGTTTTCACTAACCTTTAACTGCTATTTGATATTTCCTTGAATTATTTAAAAACATTATTCTAAGCTTTAGATTCATTGGCTTCCTTCACTGGACTGCTAAAGGCAGAATGGGGGTGGGGGAAGGTTCCCTGACACAGAAAATTTACAATTCCTTTGTTAGAGAGAAATAAAGCAAAAATATAATTTTTTTCCCCACCAAAATTCATCGACTACCTTAAATCTGTCTGCAGATCCTTAGATAGATCTTTAAAGTCCTTTCCAGCTCTGGATAAAAGATTTCTTTTACTACTTTGGGCAGCTAGGTGATCCAGAGGATAGAGAGCACCAGATGAGTCAGGAAGACTCATCATCTTTCTGAGTTTAAATCTCATCTCAGATATTTCCCACCAGTGTGATCTATCAGGGCAAGTCACTAATCCCATTTGCTCAGTTTCTTTGTCTGTAAAATGAATTGGAGAAGGAAATGGCAAATCATACCAGTATCTCTGCCAAGAAGATCCGTAAGGGGCTACAAAGAACTGGACATGACTGAACAACTTTACTACTGAGCAACACCTTTACTAGATGACTTCCAATGGGAGATTAAATATTTGTTTCTGGATGATCATTAAAGGAGACAGAAGGGAAAGGACCACGTGTCATCTAGCTCTGGAGGGGACTTTTTAGAAAATCATCTGTTCTAACACCCCTCCTTTTATAAATAACAAAGCTGGTGCCCAGAAAGGGGAAGGGGTTTGTTTAAGGTCCTAAGTAAGAAGCAGAGCTGGGATTCCAGAATCTAAGCCTGCCTTCTGTCTGTAAACTCAGTGTCCTTGTTATTAGACTACATTCAGTAAATGCCTGAATTACCCTTGTGACAGAGCTTCCAGGAAAGAAAAATGTTAGATGAGGTTTTTTGCCAGCTTGGTTAGTGGTGAATTGGTATTTGCTTTCTCCTAGTCAAGGTCAGGAGTGAATTCCTAAATCCACAGAGGTTATTTGAGAGCACAGGAATGCTAATTCTGCTACAGTAGGTAATTGAGCAAGATTCTTAATATTTGTGACCAAGGCAGTCATGCCATCTGACATATGGAGTGACATTTCATTATTTGCTTAAAAATAATGCTTTGTATTTTTCTAACATTAATGAAGTCATACACACACATGTAAATAGATATTGTAAATAGATATTGCCATTATCATTACAGCAAATAGAGTGACAGTACATATACATATAGAAACATATGTGATTACAAAATGCTTTCACTAAAAAGTGCTGGATTTGAAGTCTACATTTGAATTTGAGCTCTGTCACTTAACATTTTTGTGACCTTGGCTAAAGCATAACTTCTCTGTTCTCATTTTCCTTATCTGTAGATAAAGGAATTGTACTGTGTTGTTTAAGTCCCTGCCAATTCCAAATAATCCTGTGTTGTATGATATGTAGTTATTTATGGGTAGCTACATGGAGCAAATCTGGAGACAGGAAGACCCGAGTTCAAATCCAGCATCAAATAATTAGCTGTATGACTCTAGGTAAGTTATTTAACCCTGTTTGCCTCAGTTTCCTCATTTGTAAAATAAGTGAAGAAGGGAATGGCAAACCATTGTAGTAATTCTGCCAAGAAAACCCCCAAAGGGGTCACAGAGTGTTGTATTTGACTGAAAAAACTAAACAATAAGCATATTATGGTAAATGAATGTTACAGAATCATAAGAAATGGCAATATAAAAAGTAAAGAAAGATATAGAAGATTTACATAAATTGATACAGAATGAAGTAAGGAAAACTAGGGACATAACAAATAGGATTACTACAGCAATATTAGTTATAATTAGAGTGACCAAATTTGGCTCTGGAGAAGAATTGAAATATGTATTTCCCTCCTATTTTTGCATAAATTGGGGGAAGGACTGTGGTTAAAGAATATTACATGTATTATTGAATTCACTTGATGTGTGGTCTTGTGTTAGCAGATAAGACTTAATGAGGGTAATATTAAAAACAAAAGATACCTATAATATAAATGAATAATAATAGAGTTGGACTCAATGGTCTTTAAAGTTTATTTCAATGCTGACATTCTAGGTTGTATGACCATTTGATCCTGACAATTGAGTTTCATGGGTGAGGTATTATTTTTCTCCATAACAGGAAAAAATGATAATAATGACATGTGTAGGTATTTTTTAAAAGTATTACAAAGTGCTGTCCTCATAACATCAAAGCACTTTCCCCATCCTTTGAGGTACAAGTTTTGTTATATTTAGCTATTGAGCAATTGAGGGACCCAAGAGAAGAAAATTGATTCACTCAAGCTTATAACTTTGTAGTTAGCCAGGAGAAGAGCAAAGCCTCAAACCCAGGTTTCCTGACTTCAAAAGTAGGAGGTCAGGAGAACGGAAGAGGGATTGATTTTTTTTTTTTTTTTTAAGCAAGAATTTGACTAATATCTTGTGGACAAAATAGCAGATAAGAAGTGAACTAGATGATATTAAAGTTGTATGATGAAGTTGGTAGCTAATGATAGAAGATCTTTGGGATTGATCAGGCATATAGTTCTGTTCAATATTCTTATCTATTTGTTTAAAGTCATGTGTTTCACATAATAAGCACTTAGTACATGGTTTTTTTTTGAGTTGAAGGCATATTTGTAAAGAGCTTAGCACAGTGGCTGGCACATAGTAGGCTCTTAATAAATATTTGTTCTCTTTCCTTCCCCTAGTAGAATATAGACTTTTTTCAGGTGAGGACTGTTTCATTTTATTGTCTTTGGATCTTTAGTGTCTAGGACAGTGTCCTCTGAATAAAGGAGAGACACTGTAATAAATTCTCACATCTCTTACTTAGTTTTCAAAGACAGATTTTGTCTGTGAATTTGTTTAGATGGGACAGTTATCTCTTGCTTATTAGAGTAGTAACATCTATCTGATCTAGCACCTGAAAAATTTTGAAGCTCAGTGAAAGCATTCTCATTACTACCAGTGCAACTTTTAACTTTACCTGAACTTCAGTTTCCTCATTTGTTAAATGGGGTAATTATACCTCTAGTACCTGTCAGTCAGACAATAAGCATTTATTAAAGGTCTACTACATGTCAAGCATTTTTGTGCTACCATGATAGTAAAAGACAGTCCCTAACCTCAAGTTGTATCCCACCCAGTCCCACAATTGTGAGTAAGTAAAGTACTTTGTAAATCTTAAGTCATTATTTACATTATCAAACTTATAATATCAGAATGCCTGATCTCAGGCTTACTTCTCTCTCCTCCCCTTCCCTACCCACATTGTGGTTTGCACTTTCCCCAGGAGAATGTTACAATGATTAGTTTTTGTTGGTGGTGGTGTTCATTCTTCATTTTCTTTTTTTCCCCTCAATAATATTTATTTCTCCAAATACATGTAAAGATACTTTTCAGCATTCATTTAGTAAGATTTTGTGTTGCAGATTTTTTCCCCCTTCCCTTGCCTTCCCCCAAGAGATTAAGCTATTTGATACAAATTAGACATGTTGATAAAATGAGTAGTGAAATAAAACTCAAAAGTGATTTAAATTAATGATGATTTTTTTTGTGTTTAGCCTACCCCAGTCCTTCTTAATTCCAGTGGCTTATCTCTATAAATTATTTCCTAATTATTCTGTATTTAGCTTGCTTTCTACATATTTCCACATTCTCTTCCCCATTAGATTGTAAGCTCCTTGAAGGTAGGGACTGCCATTTTTTGTATCCCAAGGGCTTTGCACAGTGCCTGGCACATAGTAGGCTGAAGGAGAGTTAGAGGTAAGTAGGTCTGATTGATTTCATTATTATAAATTTTCTTTGTGGTTTGATCTGATTGATTAGTGTCTTTGAAGTGTTTCTTAGTTATTGGAATAGAAATCAGGAGAATTGGGTTTTACTTCCAGCTCTAACTATGAGGCTGATAAATTGCTTTACTCTGTATCAATATTCCTATATGTAAAGTGGGGATAAGAACAAGAAAACTGCTATTCATTGGTTTGTTATGAATAAAAAACTTGCATAAGCATTAAGGCACTCTAGAAATAGGAATTTTGGAACAATAATTTTAGTAAGAAGCACCATGGCTGAGATGTAATAGATAGAAAGCCTTCTCAGTCAGGTAGACAAATCTTGCTGGTTATGTGACCTTGGACAAGCTTTACTGATTGTGTAATCTTGGACATGGCAACTTAAATTTTCAATGCCCTGAGTCAATTTTTAAAGAAAATTTCTTTTGATTCTGACCTGCATTGGAAGAGGTAATTTTCCCCAAAATTCTCCAGTGAAATCTCTGGTCTTATCAAAATAAAACAAAGTAAAAAACTCTCCAGTTATTTCAACTTGGTAACACTAAGCACAGGACCAAGCATATACATACATACACACGTATATTTAGTTCAGAAAACCTGGATTTGTTTCCCTGCCCTGCATTTATTTATCATGTGATCACAGCAAAATCCTGATTCCTCTGGATCTACTTTTCTTTTCCATTAAATGAAAAGATGGACTAATGTTCTTCCAGTCTAACAATTCTTGGATTCTGTGTTGTATTTGTTCCTGAGTAAGTGGAGGAGGGGTAGATTAGTGTATGCCAGGGATTAGCAGGTGATTAACAGGCTGGGAGAGGGTTATTAAACCTGGAGACTCGGGTGCACTCTCTGCATTAAGCTCCATTCTGAGATCTTAGAAAGTATTGTATAAAAAAAGCCCCGGTTGGAGGACAGATATCTGAATCCTGGGATCCAGCTAGACAGAATGATCTGAATTTAAAGAAAGGGACTCAGTGTCCTGGAACCATCCCTGAGCTAGATCTTAAAAACAGAAAGGTGGGGGGAAGGAGAAGGATGGGAGGCACTGAGCTCAGCTGCTCTGGATTCTTCCACAAAGTCATTGTCCTCATATAAAAATTGTTTAAATTCATACAGAACTTTTAAGGTTTGTGTGCTTGCTAAGACAGAATTCCTCTCTCTTTGAGGCAACACATCTGTGGACTGGGGCAATCTGATTTTGTAATCTTTTTTGTGTTATGGGCCTTAGCAATTTGGTAAAACTCAGTGACCCCTTTCAATTGAATGGAATGCTAAATTTCATTTAGAGGGTAATGAAAATAAAGATGTATTTTTTTTTTTAAATTCAAGTTCATGAAACTCTTACATTCCTTAGGGATTTGTGGACTACAGGTCTGCTTCTAAGAATGGACTTTATGGAACATTATTGTTTTACAGATAAGTCTCAGAGAGGAAAAGTGATTTCCCTCACAAATTGGAGAGTTCAAAGCCAAGATTTGGACCATTAATTTCCATACTCTAAATTTAATGTTATTTTTTTTTTAGTGCATTAGGTAAATCCCCTTCATGCCTATTTGGAGCAATTAATGCTGACTCATTTTTTACCTACATATTAAATGAATGAAAGGTCTCCTTTAAATATTGAGATGGTCATTATCTGTGTGCACATTAAAAACAAAAACAGTAACAACTTCTTAAACTCCACACCAAGAGGGAAAGAAATATGTATTCAGAGCAAGGGGGAAAGAAATATATATGCAGAGCTAGATCTGGGGCATGGTGACCAGTAGAATAGGGGTAATTGTAAAGCAGGAGTGCTGATGGGTCTTTAGTTTTCAGAAGCCAAGGAGAAGTGTCCCAACCATAGAATTGTTTTAAAATTTTTTATTTTTTTTGTTGTTAAACATCTAATCAAATAACCATTTTCATATGCAAAACTGAACAGAAAGGGATTGAACACATCCACAAATCTATTGCATATGACTTGCTTTTTCTTTTATAAGTATATAATAAATTCATCATGGAACTTTCAAATATATCCAACTTGTCTGTTTCCTCCCATTCTCTCTATGCATTTTGAAGAAATGTTTCAATGAATCTCTCCTTTTTTATTTGATAAACTGTATTCTTAGTACTCTTCTTAACCCTTATTCCTGTACTCCACATCCTTCTGTGGGGAAAAGAAAAAAGGAAAAACAACACCCCTGTCACAAATATGCATAAACAAGCAAAACACCTTTTCACATTGCTCATACCTGGGTCCCTCACCTTTGTCAGAAGATGGATAGCTTGATCATCATCAGTTCTATGGGGTCATAGTTGGTCATTATGTTGCTCTAGTTGGTCATTGTGTTGCTCATAGTTAAGTCTTTTTTTTTTTTCTTAGTCTTTTTTAAGTCTTAAAGTTAAGAGTTTTTATGACTATTTTTGTATGTGTGAATCTATTTCCTGGATTTTGAACTAGAAGAACTGAATTTCAGTCCCATCTTTGATATAGTCTATGATTTAGTATGTGTTCATCTGATCTATACCTTCATTGAAATGAGGTGCTCTCCAAGGTCCCTCCTAGATATGACCTGCATTTTCAGGTCCTTGTTGCTCTAGAACCTATAATCTTATCGCGTCTGAGTTGAGAGCCATAGAATGTTAGGGCGGAAGTGACTATCACTATAAATGCACAAGAATGAGTTGCTTTTATACATTCTTGCCAAGTTGGGTCCTTTATCCTTTGCTTAAAGACCTCTAGTAAAGGGGAACCCTTGATATCCTTGGAACAGGCTATCTCATTTTTTGATAGTCTTAATTATTAAAAAGTTTTTTATCTTATGTGAAATGAGATTGACTTCTAAAGTCTCAAAACATCTAAAGTATTGTATGGAATGCCAGACCTGGAGTCAATAAGAATCATCTTCCTGAGTTCAAGTCTGGCCTCAGACACCTACTAGCTGTGTGTCTGTTTCCACATCTGTAAAATGAGCTGGAGAAGGAAATCACTCCAGTATTTTTTTTTCAAATTAAAGCTTTTTATTTCCAAAACATATGCATAAATAATTTCCAATATTGACCCTTGTAAAACCTTGTGTTTCAATTTTTTTCTCCCTCCTTTCCCTGTACTCCCTCCCTTAGATAGCAAGTAATCCAATATATATTATACATGTGCAATTCTTCTATACATATTTCCATATTTATCATGCTACATAAGAAAAATCAGATCAAAAAAGGAAAAAAATGAGAAAGAAAACAAAATGCAAGCAAACAACAACAAAAAGGTGAAAATACACCTTTACATTCAGTCCTCACAGTCCTCTCTGGGTGCATATGGATATTTCTTCCTCACAAGTGTATTGGAACTGACCTGAATCATGTCCATCAGAATTGATCATTGTGCTACTCACTTCACTTAGCATCAGTTCATGTAAGTCTCTCCAGGCCTCTCTGAAATCATCCTGCTGGTCGTTTCTTATAGAACAATAATATTCCGTATCATTCATATATCATAACTTATTCAGCCATTCTTCAGCTGATGGGCATCTACTCAGTTTCCAGTTCCTTGCCACTACAAAAAGGGCTACTACAAACATTTTTGTATATGTGTGTGCTTTTCCCTTTTTTATTCTCTCTTTGGGTTACAGGCCCAGTAGAAACACTGATGGATCAAAGGGTATGTACAGTTTGATAGCCCTTTGGGCATAGTTCCATATTGCTCTCCAGAATGGATGGATCAGTTCATAACTCCATCAACAATGTAGCAGTGTCTCAGTTTTCCCACATCCTCTCCAACATTCATCATTATTTTTTCTTGTCATCTTAGCCATTCTGAGCTGTATGTAGTGGTACCACAAAGTGGTCTTAATTTGTGTTTCTCTGATGCATAATGATTTAGAGCATTTTTTTCATATGTCTAGAAATGTTTTTTAAATTCTTCATTTGAAAATTGTCTGTTCATATCCTTTGATGTTTATCAGTTGGAAAATGGCTTGTATTCTTATAAAGTTGAGTCAATTCTCTATATATTTTAGAAATGAGGCCTTTATCAGAACCCTTGAATGTAAAACATTTTTCTTGGTTTTTTGATTCTCTTGTAATCTTGTCTGCATTGATTTTGTTCATATGAAAGTTTTTTATTTTAATATATCAAAATTATTCATTTTGCATTCCATAATATACTCTAATTCTTCTTTGGCCACACATTCCTTCCTTCTCTACCGATTTGAGAGGTAAACTATCCTTTGTTCTTCTTATTTGTTTATAGTATCACTCTTTATATTTAAATCATGGACCCATTTTGACTTGATCTTGGTATAGAGTGTTAGTTGTGGGTCAATGACTAGTTTCTGCCATACTAATTTCCAATTTACCCAGCAATTTTTGTCAAATAATGAGTTTTTATCCCAGAAGCTGGAATCTTTGGGTTTATCAAACACTAAATTATTATAGTCATTGACTATTGTGTCTTGTGAACCTAACCTATTCCACTGATTGACTACTCTGTTTCTTAGACAATACCAAATGATTTTGATGATTGCTATTTTATAATATAGTAATAGATCTAGTACAGCTAGGCCAACCTTCATTTGCATTTTTTCCTTAATTCCCGTGAAATTTTTGACCTTTTGTTCTTCCAGATGAATTTTGTTATTTTTCTAGCTCTGTAAACTAATTTCTTAGGAGTTTGATTGGTATGGCACTGAATAAGTGAATTAATTTAGGTAGAATTGTCATTTTTATTATATTAGCTTGGCCTGACCATGATACTTTTCCAGTTGATTAGATCTGACATTATTTGTATGGAAAGTGTTTTGTAATTGTGTTCCTGACTTTGTCTTGTCAGGTAGACTCCCAAATATTTCATATTATCTACAATCATTTTAAATGGAATTTCTCTTTGTATCTCTCGCTGCTGGACTTTGTTAGTAATATAAAGAAATGCTGATGATTTCTGTGGATTTATTTTGCATCCTGCAACTTTGCTAAAGTTGTGAATTGTTTCTAGTAGTTTTTTAGTTAATTCTCTAGGATCATATACCACCATATCATCTGCAGTAAGTGATAATTTGGTTTCCTCATTACCTACTCTAATTCTTTTAATTTTTCATTCCAGTATCTTGGTCAAGAAAACTCAAATTGGGTCACCAAGAGTCTGACAGGACTGAAAGTGACTGAACAACATAAGTCTCAACTAGGTCTAAATTCTTACTTGATGTCTCTAGAAAGAATCACAGAAGAGCACGAGGGTTTTGAAAATTAAATATAGAATTTATTTAAGAAGAAAAGCAAGATTTTACATAACAGAGAATTACAATTTCATGTACTACTCTTTTTTTTTTCAGTTCTGCTATAAAATAAGGAAATGAAAAATATTTTTGGTATTAAATGTAAAATAAAACATTCATTTAATTAAAAAAATTATTTTATAGTAAGACTCTTTTTCATGTCTGTAATTCTTTAGAAATTACCTTTGCTCATAGAAAACAGAAAAACAGCTCTATTAGTCCTATACTGTAGCTCAGGTACTTAACACAATTGGTTTTTCTTCTAGATACCTTGGTAGAGTTTAACATTAATTCTTGGTCTTATTGTATGTAGAGCTTCCCAGGGTAAGGGAGGAAATGAAGGCATAAATTGCATGTGCTTACCATATTGGCAGATGACACCCAGCTAGGATAGCTAATAATTAGATGGCAGAATCTAGTTCTAAAATGATCTCAATAGGCTCGGCACTTAATAAGTTGACATTTAATAAGATTAAGGGAAAAAAATGCTTTGATTTCTTAGTTGGCTTTTTTGAACTCAATCAAGGGACTGAAGGACTTGGCTAGAAAGCATAAAAAATCTAGGAGGCCTCACCAGTGGATTGCAATCCCAGTATGAGTCAGCAGTAGGATGAGACAGCCAAAAGGCTGCTTTGATCTTCGGTTACATTTTTCTAAGTATAGTGTCAAGATTAAAGAAAGCTACAATTCTGTGCTCTACATCTGGAGTACAGTGGACAGTATTGGGCACCGCATTTTTAGGAAGGATGTTGTTGACAAGATAAAATCACCCAAGTGGGAGGTGACCAGAATGGTGATATGACAATTGTGCTGCCATTTGAGGATTGATTATAGGAGCTAGTTAGCTTAAAAAACAGAAGAATCCAGGGCAACATGATACATGACCATCTTTGACTTTCTTTAGGGTTGTCTAGTGGAAGAGGGACTAAATTTATTTTTATTGGTCCCAAAAGGCAGAACTAAGGACTAGTTGTAGAAGTTAGAATAACAAATTTCAACTCATTATAAACTCAGTAAAGAGAGTTGTTTAAAAAAAAAAAAAAGACTGAGGCTGCCATCAGAGTTAGTGAGCTCTAGCCTTAATGTGGAGTTTGGATATGAGGGGATCCTGATGCTTTTGAGGAGATTTATGCTTAGGGTAGGGTTTGGACTTCAAGAGCATTTATGCTTAGGGTAGTATTTGGACTTCCAGGTCTTTAATTTTTTTTTTTTTTTTTTTGCTGAGGCAGTTGAGGTTAAGTGACTTGCCCAGGGTCACACAGCTAGAGCATGTTAAGTGTCTGAGATCACATTTGAACTCAGGTCTTCCTGACTTCAGAGCTCGTGCTCTATTCATTGTGCCACCTAGCTGCCCCAGGGTTTTTTCAACTCTTAAGGAATCTATATGATTGTTGCAATTTATTGATCTCTCTCTAATCCTTCCTACATGTCACAGCCAGATTTATGCTTCCTTCTGAATCTATGTCCCTCCTCTGTTCAAAGCCCTTTAATAGCTTTCTGTTGCTTCTTGAATAAATGATACAGTGTTAGGAGATTCTAATGTGACTCTGGTACAAGGCTCTGTTGCTTACATCAGACTATCCAGATTAAAGATCTTTTTGGTTTTTTTCTTTCAATTGTGAGAAGTTTAAAAAGTTGGTGTCTGAGGCTCTGTTATTCCCCTGCCCTCAAGGTATACTTTTTAAAATGAAGATTGCTTGTTTCATGTGTTCCAGGTAGAAATCTAATATCAAATAAAATAATTCCTGATAGCTCAGAGCCAAAAATTTCCCAAAGGTTTGATGTTGAATGTGTTTATGTTCTTGATCTCTGATAGGCCTCCAGAATATCCCATAATGAAAAAACAGCAGCTGTCCAAATACTGAAGGGGTTGTTGGAGTGAAAAATCAATCCAATTCAATTCATCAGACTTAAATCAAGTGTTTACTGTGCAGAGCTCTGTGGAGGTAGAGGGAGATTTGCAGAAAATAGTCCTGCCCTCCCAGAATTTATAATACTATATTAGATAACTATAATAGAGTATAATAACATGAAAGGTATGAGGCATAGGTGAGCTCAGAGGGTAGGAGGTCCATGTTAGGTAGTTAGGGTCCATGGGAGGAGCGGTAATCAGGAAGAGAGAGCAATTGCTGTTAAGTTCACTGATAATCAGATTACACAATATTTATATTTACATATGTATATTATACACATATTTATAATATATATATATAACATATATTTATATTATTAATTATAGTTATTCCTTTATATGTATGGGGCATATCTGAGGTGGTCAGGGAGACTAGGATCTGTGCTATGAGGGTTTGCTGATCCCTTTTCAGGCTGCTTATCCACCTTTCACCCACCTTTTATTTATGGCTCCAAGAAGCTCATGCACAGAAGCCACACCTGGTAAAAGCATCTCAGCAAATGGGCTACACCAGACTGAGAGTGATTGACAGACCTCAAATCCATTGGTGAGTTTCAGGGCAGGAGATGGAAAGAGGGAGATGTCTACTTCCAGCATGTAAAGACTTCCTTTTGTGGAATGGGTGGATGATTCCAGTTTGTTCCAATGACCATGAAGATGGCTGAAGCACTGTGTGGAGTGATTAGAGCTTGGTCAGACATGGAAGACATCAAGATAATCCACTACATCTTGGGCTATCTTAAGTCATCCTGACTTTTATCCTGCTACTGGATTCTGGAAGAAAGAATGAAGGTATCAACTTTGTGCAACTCATACATTCAAATCCAATTCTCATATAAGTTAAGACATCATCTGTGATGTCATTGATCCTTGGGGAAAAAAGGGACAAGCAACAACTGATGATCAATACAAATGTGATCACAGTGGGAATTGAGTGAGACATGGAGGTGGGAATATTGCCTAAGTAGAATCCCTAGGAGAAGGAAGTCTCAACAGCAGCACTGAGGCTGTAAAAATGGGGTCTTTTGTGAATGGTAGAACTATTGACAAAAATTATGAAATCAGAAATAGGTTTTGAAGAAGATGATAATTAACTTTTTTTTTTTTTGCTTTTTGCTGAGGCAATTGAGGTTAAGTGACTTGCCCAGGTTCACACAGCTAGGGAATGTTATGTGTCTGAGATCAGATTTGAACTCAGGTCTTCCTGACTTCAGGGCTGGTACTCTATCCACTGCACCACCTAGCTGCTCCAATAATTAACTTTTTATGAGAGGCAGAGGTGACAAAATGATAGTGATGTTTCAGATGGTGGCAACTGGGTTAATAGCTCTGAACTATGCTATTTAAAAGAGAATCTACTTCAATTTAATTTAACAAACATTTATTAAACATCTGTTTTGTGCCAGGCACTGTGCTAAGCTCCAGAAATTTAAAAAAAGGCAAAAGACAGGCTCTGTCCTGAAGGAACTTACAAACTAACAACATGCAGATATACAAAGTAATCGATATACAGGATAAATAGGGAATAACTAACAGAAGGAAAGCATTAAGAAGGATTTGGGAAAGCTTCCTGTAGGAGGTAGGATTTTAGTTGGGACTTAAAAGAAGTCCAGGAGGCCTAAATTTGGAGTGGAGGAAGGGAGAGCATTTCAGGCATAGGGGACAGCCACAGAGAATGCCTTGACAGAGCTGAGAGATGGAGTATCTTAATTATGAAACAGCCAGAAGGCCAATGTCATTAGATCAAAAACTATGTGTTGCAGAGTAGGGTGTAAGAAAACTGGAAAAGGAGAGGCACCTAAGTAATAAAGGATTTTAAATACAAAACAGAGCATTTGTATTTCCTCCTGGAGTCAATAGAGAGCCATTGCAGTTTATTGAGTGTTATGTGATCAGACTTTTGTTTTAGGAAAATCACTTTAATGGTTGAAGGGTAGATGAATTGAAGTGGGGAAAGGCTTGAAGCAGGCAGACCCACCAGTAGTCTATTGCTGCAATCAAAGCTTGAGGTGAAGAGGAAAGTCTGTCCTAGAGTGGGAGTAGTATCTGAAGAGAGAAGGGAATGTATTTAGGAGTGTTGCAAAGGTAAAATTGACAGGCTGTGGCAACAGATTGGATATGGGGAGGGAGTGCTGTTGAGAGGACACCAGAATGACCCTTAGGTTTAGAGCTTGAAGGTCTGGGATGATGTTGCCCTCTTTAGTTAAAGGAGGGTTGGAGATTTTGGAGAAAAGATAACTTATGTTTTGGATATTTAAAAAAAAAAAAAAGATTTTAAGATGTTTCCTGGACATTCAGTTCATGATGTTTGAAAGGCAGTTAAATATACAAGATTAGAATTCAATAGAGAGGTTGGGCCAGGATCAACTGATTTGAGAATCCTTAGCATTAAATCCATGAGAACTGAGATCACCAAGTGATACTGAAGTGGTGGTTTGTCATTTCTTTTTCTAACTCATTTTAAATGAGGAAATTGAGGCAAAGATATTTAAATTAACTTTGCTTAAGAAGTGTCTGAGGTCAGATTTGAACTCAAAAAGATGAATTTTCCAGACTCAATGCTCTATTCATTACATGATCTGTCTCCATTTATTGAGATAGAGAATAGAAAATCCAAGTTGAGTTAGTGAGTAGTGATGAAATTCTTCCCCCCAAAAAAAGTTGGGAAAAAAATCAGGAATATGCTGGAGCCAGCTAATTATTAAATCTTTAGTATGAGCACTTACACCTTGGAAATGGGCAACCACTGCATAAGGAGTTTGCTTTATTGTCCTGTTAAATGTCTAGATGTGAGAAAGTGGTAGAGAAAATTTCAATAATGCAAATCAAGCTTAAGTGACTATGGAACTCAAAACTTTGTTTTTCTGGTTAAACATTTAACATAATCAGAGATTAGTAAAACATTAACATAACAGTGCATTATTATATAGACATATTAGCATTATTAATCTTATTTGATCTTTTTCACCACTTATCTTCATTTTGCAGATCAAAGAAACAGATTTCATAAAGTTAAACCATTTTATTCATGGTCATACAACTAGTAAGTATCAGATAACCAGGGCATTAAAAAACTACTTCATTAAATTTAATATATATTAGAAAAACAATGTTAACAGAATTTTATAATTTGATAATTTATAACAAATTTATAATTTGATATGCAATCTTTTTTTTGTTATTATTTTGTCTAGTGTCATGCTTGTTGACAATTATTAAGTTTATAACAAAAATTAAAATAATTCTCAGTGTCCAAGCAAGACCTCTAACTCTCAGTTCTTACCATGTGATCTTTGAAGAACATTAGCCCCACTTTCCTATATCCAGACATCTTAGTCAGAGAGTGTAGAGGATTCTTGGTTGTATGGCTTTAGTGAATGGATGACCAAGCTTTGGCACTCACTGGTGACACATGCTATGTAAGAATATGGTTGTGTGTGTGTGTGTGTGTGTGTGTGTGTGTGTGTGTGTGTGTGTCTGTCTGTCTGTCTGTCTGTCTGTCTTCTGGCTTTGCTAAGAATGCCTTCACAAATATTTTATTCCCACAAGTAGCAGGAGGTCTCTGTAAATGACACATCAGATCACTCAACCTGAAATGAGCAATGATGAGTAAAAAAGAATACTAGAATGTGACCTGAGGCTTATATATATATATAGATATAGATATATAATCAGTACTTATCTATAAACTTGCCTCTGAGCTGCCTGTGATCCCTCCCCCATCAATCCCTAAAAGAAGGAAAAGTCCATAAAACTAAGTGGACCCCTGTTGCCTAATTAATTTTGGTATTTGCTTGTCTGGTAATGTGGTTGGTGCTGGATTATATGAAAGTTGTTATCTCTTTTATGAAATAAACCAAAAAATATTGGGAACCTAGAAGTCTGAATGGATGTGATCCAATTGTATATCATAATTATTATAAAGATGATTGATTACCTTCTGCTGGAGGAGGAATTTGGAAGGAGCTCTTTCCTTACAGATGATTTCATGGCTTTGATTAGTAGAAAAATCTCTTTTAGGTTCCAATTAGATTTTTAAGAAACAATTCTTCAAAAAGAAAAAAAATTGTAGGAGAGATTGAATAGTCGTGATTATAAATAATAAAAATATTTTGGGTTTACATTATTCATATTAACCATATGACCTGGATAAGATATTGAACCATTTAGTTCTCTTAAAATGAGTTATTAATCTGCTTCCATGGAGGGAGCAGATATACCAGGGAATCCTCCCCATATGGACCAAAAAAAATTCAAACCGACATTTATTTAGTTCTTTATGGCTATAAAGCATGAGAGTTGGCTGGGATATAGTGAAAAGAATGCTGGTCTTTGAGTTGGGAGACCTATTGTTACAAGGCTGCCTTCACTGATAGCAGGTCAGCTATTGCCTCAAAGGCTCAGAGATTGTTTCCTCATCTGTAAAAAAAAAAATTAACAAGCATTTATGAAGCACCTGACACATAGTTGTTGTTTGACTTTCACTCTAGAAGAGGACCATGACATCAGGGAGGTGATCTCATGACATGCAAGTGAATTGGATTTAAGTGAGGGAGGGGTGTACAAGGTCACCTGCCTTATTTTCTCCTCCAGAACCATCTGGTTCCACTGTTCTATCCATTATGCTTTAAAAAACAGAACAAAACAAACTACCCAGCAATGAACCAGACTCCTATTTCCCTAATCCCCATTGCTTCATTTTTTCAGAGGTAATATTTGCTCTGGAAACTAACTCATGATTCCTAAATGTATTGTAGTAGTTGAAAATCATTGTGCCTCTTCTCTACTATTCCATTTCTCACTTGTTTCCTAAACCTGGGAAATAATCCTAAAAATAAATGAGATTTCTCATCTAGCCTAAGAAAGTCTTTGCTTTGGGTCTTCTAAGGATCCCCCTTAAGGCTCGATTAAATTCACTTAATTCTCCCTTCTTGAATTTTAGATTTTATACTTGACTATTCTCTCTTAAGTCCTTTAGTATCTTCCTGTTACTTCTATTTTACTTGTATTGCCAACATTAAAAAAAAAAAAAATAGGTGAAAAGGTATCATCTTTCCCCATAGCTCTAAGGAGCAGACTTTTACTAATAGCCTGAAGCAGTAAACTAGCTTCTTTTGTGCCCTAGGGCTGCCTGAAACCAGCAGATAACAACTAGGAGAAATTAGGTAGGATTCCTTATTTGATGTTTAAAGATTGGCCTTATTATTGCTGCTGTAGAATGTCAGGTGAGACTTCTCAATTGCAAGGAGTTTGGCTGTGTGTGTGTGTGTGTGTGTGTGTGTGTGTGTGTGTGTCCATTCCCTTGTCCTGAGTATGTGATGTGTCCTTGGGGATGGCCTTGTGTGTTGGACTACACCTCAAACTCCTGGAGCCCCTGAGCCCTGAAAAATATGGAATGATTTGGCAAGGATGACTGATAAGATAAGCAGCACCTGCATCCTTGACAGTAATTTTTTTTATTATTATTTTTTTCCAGTTATCATGTATCTATTTTTTCTTTTCCTCCCACCTCTTCCCCTCTCCCACTGGGGGGGAAAAAAAGAAAATCCTTGCAAATGCATAGTTTAGTTATACTTTTTGAGCCCTCATTTACCCTGATATTTTTTGTCTTGCCAACCTATACTTTATAACTCTCAAAATATCTTCTCTACCTACTTCCTCTTTTACCTAGGAACCATATTTGGTACTAAGAAAACCTGTATGTGAGCCACAGAATAGCTAAGAGGAGGCATAGGGCAGATTTTCTTGTCTGTATGAACTGACAAAAGTGGTCATTCTGCCTCTGCTTGAATACATTCAGTGTCAGGGAGTTTACTATCTTAAAAGTCAGTCTACTTCATTTTGGGGTACCTTTAATTGTTAGGAAAAGCTTCCTTCTTTTGAACTTTCTATATTTTTAAAAAACTCTGGCTTTTGGAACCCAGTAGGAAATGTCTAACCCATCTTATACTTAATAATCCTACAAACATTTGAAGAGGGAAATGTTATTTCTCTTAAGTCTCTTAGGGATGAATTAAGATGGAGAGATACAATATCTAAATTGTATGATAGACATAAGTTTTCTTTTCATGTAAAAAACTTTTTTTTTTTTTTTGGTTACTGCTAGATAAATAATACTGTCACAAGAGGAAGAGGGCAACAGGGAGAGAGGAATAAAAGAGACCATTCTGACCCCTTGATTTTTTTCTTTAAAAATTATTTTATTGATTGTTTTTAAATTACCTGCATTTCTGAATCTTTTTCTCTACCCAGTAAGTCAACTCTTATAGCAGTGTTCAGACTGGAAACTAATTCTTTCAATATTTTCAATGGAACATCTCTTTCTTTGCTTGATACTATATAGAAAGGCTGGTGGTTTGTGTGGATATTATTTTGTATCCTGTTTCATTACTGAAGCTATAGTTTTGATTAATTGTTTAGTTGACTCTCTAGGGTCCTCTATGTGCACCATCATTTCAGCTTATTCTCTCAATTTATTTTTCCTGTCATTCCTAGAGCTAGCATTTCTAATCTTATGTTAAATAAGAGTAGCAATGATGGAGATACTGATTGGGAAGGCTTCTAGTTTAACTCCATTACATATAATGATGGCTCTTGGGTTTTAGATAGATGATGTTATATCATATTAAAGAAAAGCCCATTTATTTTTATGCTTTTAGTGTTACTAAAAGAAATGGGTATTGGGTTTTAGGAAAAACCTCTTCTGCATCTATTGATATGCTCAATCATACAGATTTGAATTTATTAATGTATTTTATTGTGTTTGTCATTTTTTCTAATATTGCATTTTTTTTTAACAAACTAAACATGGTTTCGGTATATTACTGTTAACTCAAGCAATAAGTTTTTGATTTCATATTTATTAGGAATATTGGTTTATAATTTGCTTTCTTTGTTTTATATCCTTAGTCGGGTAGAAATGTAATATAGTGTATAAAATGTTGGGACATAGAAGACCTAGTTTATATCCTGCTTCTGATTTATGATTTGTGGATTTGTGGGCAAGTCACTGAACTCTTTTGAACATCACTTTTTTCACCTGTTAAATGGGAACTTTAGTATCATCTCACAGGATTGTTTTTAGGCTTACCTGACAATACACATAAAGTACTTTGGAAACATGAAAGTACTATATAAACTTGAGTTTTTGTTGGTATGATTACTATACATATTAAGGTTTGAATGGATGATGGTCTGCATTGTTAGAGGAAACATCCACATAGAGGAGACATTCATCTATGAAAGTAGCAAAGGTTCTGTGTTCTTATAAATAAACTGCAAGTGTCAAATCAGAACTCAGTGCAATCCTATCTTAATAGTAATTTCCTCAATAGTAAATGCTTCTGTCTCCTATTGTCTTTTGAGTCAACAAAGGAGGAAGAAATTCTGAGAGAAATGACCTTTCAGAGTTTAGTTGGGATAAGGCAACAATGAAGAATCCAGTTTGGGCAGACTAACTTGCCACATTTTCTTGCATGCAGTCTGTACCCTGTAGGTTCTCATTCTGCTAATTTTTCTTTTTATCTCTAATACAAAATATTTAATAACATTTTGCAGAGGAGAAAATAACTATAAGTCCTTCAGGGTAAATTAGGCCTATGGTATGGGATGAATTTAGTATATGTGACAAACAGATGCCCTTAGCTTTATAGGCTAAGAGAATGTTGCACTATTGCTGAGCAATAATTAATAGGACAATGGATGGTAATGGAGATGAGGGTTGTGGAATAGGAGGATCTGAGTTTAGATTATTGTGGTTTGTTGGTGAGATCCCTGGAATATGGTATACAAGGAACAAGTAGTTTGGGCCTATTGGATTGAAGAGTTCATGAGAGGGAATAATGTGACATCAATCTACAATGTGAGAGCTGGCTTTAGATTGCAAAGGGCTTTAACTGTCAGGTAGAGAAGTTTGTATTTCAACTTAGATGGAGCTTCTGAATGTTCTTGATTAAGGGAATGACATGGTAATTTGGCAGTTGTGTAAAAGAGGAGAAAAATGCAGAAGATAAAGATTGGAAGCTGGAAGGCCAGTTGGGAAGCGGTCCAGATGAAAGGTGATAACCATCTGGACTTAGGTTGTAGTCATTTGAGTTCACAAAGGAGGATGCTGGAAAAATTGTGGAGGTAGAATAAATAGAACTTGGAGACTGATTGGATATGTAAAATTGAAAAAAAAAGTCAAATATAATTTGAAGATTGCAAATTTGGGTTACTGGAAGGATCATAGGATCATAGATTCAAAGTTGGAAGGTATCTTACACATCCTTGAGTCTAATCCCCTCATTTTACACATGAGAAAACTGAGACTCAGAAAGGTTAAATTATTTTTCCACGTTATATAACTAATAAATCTCAGAGGTGGAATTTGAATCCAATCCTTCCTGATTCCTAGTCCAGCATTCTCTTCATTGTAAAGAAGCTTGGTGAAACTCTTGATGCTTATTGGGAAATTTGGAAGATAGGTAAGGTTTGTTTGTTTGTTTGTTTGTTTTGTTTTGTTTTTTGTTTTTGCTTTTTGCTGAGGCAGTTGAGGTTAAGTGACTTGCCCAAGGTTACAACAGCTAGGGAATGTTAAGTGTCTGAGACCAGATTTGAACTCAGGTCTTCCTGACTTCAGAAAATAGGTAAGTTTTGAGGAGAAGATAATGAGTTCCCTTTGGTTGAGTTTGTTAGATTTATAAATGGAGATGTCCAGCAGGCAGTTTGTGTTATAGAAGTAGACCTTAAAAGAGAGATCCATAGAAATGACAATTGTATGAATATTCCCTGAGAAAGGGAGTATAGAAGGAAGAGAAGACCTTTAGAGAGCCCTAGAATATATCCACATATAAGGAATAGGACATGAATGATGATCATAGCAAGACCAAAGAGGAATGATAGGGAGGTGATATAAAAAGAGAGGGGGTGACTAGATGTGAATGCTGCAGAAAATTTTAGAAGGATGTGGGCTAAGAAAGGGCTGTTGTATTTAGCTATGAAATCCTTACTACCCTTTGAGGAAACAGTTTCGTTAATGTGATAAGAGTCAGAATCCATATCACAAAAATTTGAGAAGAGAGTGGGATATGAAGAAGTGGAGTTAATGAGTAGAGGATAACTTGGGAAGATCAAGTGAAGGCTTTAAGTATGAGAAAAATAGAGATATTTTTTTAAAGGCTTCAGGGAAGGAGGATAAAGAGAAAACTGAAAATTATAAAGGAAAAGATTAAAAGGAGGCAAGCAGGAGATGAAAGGATATAGGACTGTGAGTACAAGTAATAGAAAAAGGTCTACTCCATCCTTGTAGGCCAGAAAAAAGGAGATAATGGGTGATGAGATATTGAGGGGACCTCCATACTATTATGGAGAAGGAAGAATCCACAATGAATGCCCTCAGTTTTCTTGGTAAAGTATGCATCAAGATCCTCCATTGCAATGGAGAGGCTAGTGATGTTACTGGCTTCAGGAAAGAAGAGAAAGTTTAGAACAAATGCAATGAGAAATGTACTGGGGCTATAAATTAGGAAAAACTACAATGATTGTCTTGAAGCAATACATACTCAATTGAGATTGGACTCGTTCATCATGGTTTTGAGTTGAGATTTCCAAGAGAAAGTTGATAGTGGGGGGCAATCCAGACTTTGGGTTTGGAAAAAGGGACAAGTGATAGAACAAGGGAATAGGGGAATTCAGAAGCACAAGGTATGAGTTACTATAACTGAAAAAAGGTCATCATCCAGTAGCCAGCCCTCTAGGATTCAGGCTCCCCACATTCAGTGAAATCCTTTCTCAGCCTACAGTTACACAATTGGCAGTAAGGCTCATATTCCAGTCCTTTCCAACTAGAGGGAACCTGCCAGATTTAGACTCCACCAACATAGACTTTGACATCTAAAAGTCAGCTCTCCACCACTTTAAGACATTGAAAGAGAATGTTACCAGAAGTTCTTGAATCAAAACAAAACAAAATTCTTTCTTCATGCGTAGAATTAACAGAAATTATACTGTACTGGCTCCTGGTGGTGGAAAACTCAGCTGGGGATAAGCAAGCATTAACCTTTCAGGTGATACAAAGTGAAAGTCATGTAAACAGTTTTATTTCAGGCAGGAGAATGCGAGATGGATGACGAATTCAGTACCCACTCCCTTTACATCATTCCTTTTTTTAAAGAGTTTACTGCTAGGTAAACTAGGGGCAGCTAGGTGTCGAAGTGGATAGAGCACCAGCCCTGAACCCAGGACCTGAGTTCAAATCTTATCTCAGACACTTTTAACACTTCCTAGCTGTGTGATTCTGGGCAAGTCACTTAACCCTAATTGCCTCTGCACAGAAAAAAAAAAAAAAAAAAAAGAGTTTACTGATTGCCCAGAAGCATAGAACACAGTAGGGTAGATAGTTTGTGGTTAGGAGTTCTGAACTATATGGTGAACCTCTGGGAGCTGGGGACCACAGACTGCCTAAGGAGGGGCACTCTAGCTCAGATCAGAAACAGCAGATCAAAACTTTCATGCCACTTAACAGTGGGGTTGGGCTCTTAGTGGCCAATTCAATCTCAAAAAAGGAAAAAGAAAGAAAAAAAACCAATGAATCAGATTTAGAAGAGACCTTACAACTGAACAGGAAATTGTGGCCCAAACAGGATAACTATGTTAAATAATCATTGCGTATTTGCAAGATACTATACTATGAGTTGATAAGGTTAGGGTAGGGAGAAAGAGATGCAGTCATTAAAAAGACATGGTCCCTGTCCTGAAGGATCTTCTATTCAAAGTCATATACTTAGTTTGTGGCTTCTTCAAGATAGAAGACCCTTGTCCCTGAACTTTAATGAATTTTTCTTTTGAATTTTGAACTGTTGGTATTTTGAATTCATTTCTTTTGTTTGTTTGTTTGTTTGCCCTATTTTTTTTAATTAAAAGCTTTTTATTTACAGAACATTTGAGTTGATTTTTCTACGTTGACCTTTTTGAAACTTTTTTTTTGTTCCAAACTTTTCCCCTCCTTCCCCCTACTCCCACCCCTAGATGACAGGTAATCTAATACATGCTAAATATGTTAAATTATATGACAAATCCAATATATGTATACATATCGATACAGTTATCTTACTGCACAAGAAACATCAGATCTAGAAAGAAAAAAAAACAAAACAAAAAACAACCTAAGAAGGAAAACAAAATGCAGGGAAATATTCACAGAAAGCGTTAAAATGCTGTATTGTGGTTCCCACTCAGCTGGATGTATATGACTATTTTCATGGCTGAACAATAGGAACTGGTTTGAATCACATCATTATTGAAGAGAACCATATCCATCAGAATTGATCATCATATAGTCTTGTTGCCATGTATAATGTTCTGGTTCTGCTGATTTCACTCAGCATCAGTTCATGCAAGTCTCTCCAGGCCTCTCTGAAATCGTCCCGCTGGTCATTTCTTATTGAAAAATAATATCCCATACCATTCATATGCCATAATTTATTCAGTCATTCTCCAATTGATGGGCATCCATTCAGTTTCCAGTTTCTAGCCACTACAAAAAGAGCTGCCACAAACATTCTTGCACATGTGGGGCCTTTCCTTCCTTTATGATTTCTTTGGGATGTAAGCCCAGTAGAAACACTGCTGGGTCAAATGGTATGCACAGTTTGATAACTTTTTGAGCATAGTTCCAAATTGCTCTCCAGAATGGTTGGATCCGTTCACAGTTCCACCAACAGTGCATCAGTGTCCCAGTTTTCCTACATCCCCTCCAGCATTTATCATTATCTTTTCCTGTCATTTTAGCCAATCTGACAGGTGTGTAGTGGTATCTCAGAGTTGTCTTAATTTGCATTTCTCTGATTAATAGTGATTTGGAGCAACTTTTCATATGACTAGAGATGGTTTTAATTTCATCATCTGAAAATTGTCTGTTCATATCTTTTGACCATTTATCAATTGGAGAATGGCTTGAATTCTTATATATTTGAGTCAATTCTCTATATATTTTAGAAATGAGGCCTTTATCAGAACCTTTGAATGTAAAAATATTTTCCCAGTTTATTACTTCCCTTCTAATATTGTCTGCATTCATTTTGTTTGTACAAAAACTTTTTAACTTGATATAGTCAAAATTATTTATTTTGTGATTAATGATGATCTCTAGTTCTTCTTTGGTCACAAATTCCTTCCCCCTTCACAGGTCTGAGAGGTAAACCATCCTACATTGTTCTAAATTTTTTTTTCTAATTTGTTTATAATATCATTCTTTTATGTCTAGATCATGAATCCATTTCGACCTTATCTTGGTATATGGTATTAGGTGTGGGTCAGTGCCTAGTTTCTTCCTTACTAGTTTCCAATTTTCCCAGCAGTTTTTGTCATAGTGAGTTTTTATCCCCAAAACTGGGGTCTTTGGGTTTATCAAACACTAGATTACTATTGTCATTGAGCATTTTGTCCTGTGAACCTAACCTATTCCACTGATCCACTACTCTATTTCTTAGCCAGTGAATTCATTTCTTAAAGTGAAATTTCTGGCTTCTGGAAGAGATTCTGACTGTAAACTTCTTGCATGCAGGAACTCTTTCTTTTTATCAAGTGTATCTTCAGAGCTTAGCACAGTGCCTGGCACACAGTAGGTTCTTTTTTTTTATAAAATAAAAAAAGCTTTTTATTTACAGAACATATGAGTGATTTTTCTACATTGACT
Source organism: Myrmecobius fasciatus (assembly GCA_023553655.1). Classification (NCBI taxonomy): domain Eukaryota; kingdom Metazoa; phylum Chordata; class Mammalia; order Dasyuromorphia; family Myrmecobiidae; genus Myrmecobius; species Myrmecobius fasciatus. Next base: position 136,408 of record JAJPUD010000800.1, on the reverse strand, counting down.
TTTGCAAAACTTTTTTTTTTGTTGTTCCAAGCTTTTCCCCTCCTTCCCCCCACTCCCCATCCCTAGATGACAGGTAATCTAATACATGCTAAATATGTTAAATTATATGACAAATCCAATATATGTATACATATCTATACAGTTATCTTACTGCACAAGAAACATCAGATCTAGAAAGAGGAAAAAACAAAACAACAACAACAACAAAAAAAACCTAAGAAGGAAAGCAAAATGCATGGAAATATTCGTAGAAAACATTAAAATGCCGTGTTGTGGTCCACACTCAGTTCCCTCAGGCCTCTCTCTGAATATATATGACTATCTTCATCAGTGAACAATAGGAACTGGTTTGAATCACCTCACTGTCAGAGAACAATGTGCATCAGAATTGATCATCATATAGTCTTGTTGTTGCCGTGTATATTGATCTACTGGTTCTGCTCATTTTACTCAGTATCAGTTCATGCAAGTCTCTCCAGGCCTCTCTGAAATCATCCTGCTGGCTGTTTCTTACCAAACAATAATATTCCATAACATTCATATACCATCATTTATTCAGCCACACTCCAATTGATGGGCATCCCTTCAGTTTCCAGTTTCTAGCCACTACAAAAAGGGCTGCCACAAACATTTTTGCACATGTGGGTTTCTTTCCCTCCTTTAAGATCTCTTTGAGATATAAGCCCAGTAGAAACATTGCTGTGTCAAAGGGTAAGCACAGTTTGATAACTTTTTGAGCATAGCTCCAAATTACTCTCTAGAATGGTTGGATCCATTCACAGTTCCACCAACAGTGCATCAGTGTCCCAGTTTTCCTACATCCCCTCCAACATTCGTCATTATCTTTTCCTGTCATCTTAGCCAATCTGACAGGTGTGTAGTGATATCTCAGAGTTGTCTTAATTTGCATTTCTCTGATCAATAGTGATTTGGAGCACCTTTTCATGTGACTAGAAATAGTTTCAATTTCTTCATCTGAAAATTGTCTGTTCATATCTTTTGACTATCAACTGGAGAATGGCTTGAATTCTTATAACACAGTAGGTTCTTAATAAATGTTTAGTAGATATTGGATATTTATTGAATAATGGGAACTCGTGCTGCAATTATTCTATTTGGCATTCAAGGTCACATTGTTTCACTATACAACAAATTTCCTACTTGTTTTTCTCCCTTATTACTGTTCAGCTATTCCAGCACTAGCTTTGCCCATTCCTCTTATGTACAGTTCTTGCTGGGAATAGACAAAGGTAAGTTTTGCAATCATTGTTAACTCCCCAAATACTAAAGAGCCCACACAGGTTTAAGAGCAAAAAGCTTTCCTTATTCTGTTGAGAGAGAGAAATTAGACACATGTATCTAGATTTTCTCTAGTAAGAGACCCAAGGCAGTGGGGCGAAACATACATATGTACATATATATTTATATTTATATATTTATGTTTTATATTTGTATGTGTTTTATATATTTCTATATATTTATGGCCAGATAAAGCATTGGTGTAATAGAGCAGCACAGTGATGAGGCACTCACAATGAGAGGCACTCACAGTGTGATGAGGCACATCAGTAGTAGTGAGGCAAGGTTGTCTAGAGACAATAAATTAATTCATAGCAAGACTTCATGTCAGGGTCTTTGGTGCTTGCCTGAACTCAGGGACCATCAGTTCTTATGATTTAGTTGCAGCAAAGTTCCGGATTGCAAGGAGCTATTGTTATGTCAAGCTCAGGGTACAGCTTGTTTCTGAAGAGAAAAAGGTGGTCTTGGATCTTGACACTACAACTCAATTATTTTAGAAATTCAACTCTGGGAGGAAAGCCTTTCTTACTGGTGGTCAGCCTGCATTAAGATGGCAAGCTGCCTGACACGCTTAGAAACTGGTAGATCTTCCAAAAACATTAGCAGCTGTTTTCAGCTCCCTCTTCCTATACTTTGATGTTGTATCAGTGGTGTGGCAGGTGTCAAGGGACACTAGTAATTTGAAGGAGGTTAATATCAGTATTAAGGAATTGGATAGTTTCTACTAAGTTTCTGTTCTAATTCTGATTTGCCTAACATTTGGGTCTATCCTCTATTTCCTCCATTCATCCAACTTTTTCTTCTACTTTTTTGAGCTTCTTCATTTCTTTCTTATTTTTCCAAGAGAACATATGGGAAAGCAGAAAGAACCTTGAATTTATAATCAAAAGATTTAGGTTCAAATCTTGTTTTAGCACTTATTAATCAGTTTTCTCAGTTATTTGTAATAACTGCCTCAAGAAGTGTGAGGAGAGTGCTTTGTTATCTTAATCTATTATAGAAATGAGATATTTTCTCTTCCCTTTATTCTTTTTTATTTAATTACCTTTTTCCCCCCTTAGCCTTCTGGACTCATTATCATAACTGCAATAAAGTTAGGATATTTTCAACTTCCAGTGAGATTTTCAATATCGCTTCTAATTATTGACACAGCAGGTGCTAGGACTGGAGGCTATCAGTGGACAGATGAGCTGAGGATAGATATCTGGGCTTTGCTCCTGGCTCTTGGTTTTACCACAGGTTCTGGGCCCTGTAGTTAGCATAATGAAACTTGGACAGTTGAAAAGGCTCTTTAAGGTTATGTAGTCCAATAGTATCTAGTGTAGTAGATTCCACCCTCCCCCCAGCCTCCCCGATCAGTGCTCATCCAGTCTTGTTTTGAGCAGCTTCAATACCATATTGCTTCCTACTTCTCCACAAAGCAAATGCATCATTGCTGGATTGCTCTATTTTGTCCTGGTCAGGTTTTAGAGCCCAGGAATTGATCAGATTCTGAAGCCTGGAAAGAATGGGCAAAATACAACAGGAGAAGTTTTATCACTGGAAAACTGCTCTCCTGAGTTCAAGGTGCTCTAAATTGTTTAGCATAAGGAGAGTAGAAGACTTGTGTGGGTAATTCCAATATTCAAGACTTTTAACTATATATCAACTGATACTGAGGTATTTCAAATGAAGTTACCTTTCAAAATAGTAGGTCTCTCCTCTTCACTCCCTTTATCTTACAACATTAATAATGTACATTTCCATAATATTTTAAAATTTACAAATGCATCCCCCCCAACAATTCAATAGTCTACTGTTTCCCAGGTAATAATAACAGCCAATATAGTTTAAAGTTTTTTTTTAAATACTAATAGCTTTTTATTTTTCAAAATACATGCAGAGATAATTTTCTTTTTTCTTTCTTTCTTTTTTTTTTTTTTTTGCTGAGGCAGTTGGGGTTAAGTGACTTGCCCAAGGTCACACAGCCAGGAAATGTTGAAATGTTAAATGTCTGAGACCAGATCTGAACCCAGGTCCTCCTGACTTCAGGGCCTGTGCTCTATCCACTGCACCACCTAGCTGCCCCCAGAGATAATTTTCAACATTCAGCCTTGCAGAATCTTGTGTTCCAAATTGTTCTTCTTCCCTTTCCCTCTTCCTCCTCCCCTAGATTTCAAGTAATCCAATATAGGTGAAACATGTGCATTTCTTCTAAACATATTTTCACATTTATCATGCTGTAGAAGAAAAATTGGATCAAAAGGGGGGAAATGAGGAAGAAAAAAACAAACAAGCAAACTACAACAACAAAAAGGTAAAAATGCAATGTTGTGATTCACACTCAGTCCCCACAGTCTTCTCTCTGAAAGCTGATGGCTCTTTCCATCGCAAGACTATTGGAATTTCCCTGAATTACCTCACTGTTGAAAAGAGCCAAGTCCATCACAGTTGATCACATTCTGTTGCTGTGTACAATGTTCTCTTGGACCTACCTAGCATCAGTTCATGTAAGTCTCTTATGGAACATTATATTCATATACCATCACTTATTCAGCCATTCCCCAGCTGAAGGGCATCCACTCAGTTTCCAGTTCTTTGCCACTACAGAAAGTAGCTATTATAGTTTTATGTCATTTTAAGATTTGCAAGATCCTTGATAATTCATTTTTTGACTTGATTAAGCCTCAGAGAGATTACAGAATCATACCAATATTAAGTGTAGGAGTTAGCACTTAGTACTGCTGGCTTTAAATCCCATCAAGCTGCAAAGTCTTCAAGTAAGGTTGGTGAACTCTGCCTGTCTTCCAAGACCTAGCCCAGCTGAATGCAGAGAAGTGTAAGAGCAAAAGGATGGTGACTAAATCCTGAACTTTTTGTTCATGGAAGCTTCTGAAGCTACTGAAAGCACATAGAATTTTTACAGCCTGAGCTGGCTGAGGGAGAACACACTCTGATGGGATCAGAAAACTCTTTTAAAGTATTTGGAGATGTTAGCAAGTTCTTTCTTATTTTGAGCCAACATTTGCCTCCTCTCACTTAAGCAGAGGCCTTCCAAGAGAGCACAGCTAGCTAGTATTGCTAGGCTTTCAGAAAGTAGATCTATTACCATTAGTTAGAAGTTGTAGAGAGGTAGATTTTGGCCCAGTAGAAGGAAGAATTTGCCCCAAATGATAGATTTAGGGCTGGCAAGGACCTTGGAGGCCAGAGAGTTCAAATCCTTCATTTAATAGGGGGTGAAATCCCTCGAGGGTCTGAAAATAACTAAAGCTCTGGTCCAAGGTAGGGATCAGGCTACCTTGTTAAGGTAGAAAGCTGCCTTTGACTGATGTTCAAACTAAGTGGTAAGGCTTCTTACCACCTTTAGGTTAAATTTTGTTTGCCATTTAAAACCTTTTACAACCTGGTTCCAACCTCCATTTCTATTCTTTTTCTACATTACTCCCATAAATGCACTCTGTGGTCTAGCCAAAGGGACCTTTGAGCTGTTCTTCACAGATGACATGTATTTTTCTACCTTTGCATAGTTTGCAGGCTCTCCCTCCCTCTCCTCCTTCACTTCTCTCCCTATTAGAATCTGAAGTTTCAGCTGAAATGCCCCCTCCTACACGGGGCCTCTCATGACCTTCCTTCTCCTATTCCCATATGGCCATGATTTACTTTGTTTATATTTAATATATCTCTCTCTACATATACATGTTGTCTCCCTTGATAGATTGTAAGCTTCTTGAGGATAGGCGATTGTTTTGGTTTTTGTCTTTGTTTCCTTAACTCTTAGCATAGTTCCTGACATATAGCAGACCCTTGTAAATTGATTGATTTGAATTGTAGAAGGAAATATTAATATTTTTGGGGAAGTTGAATTAGGCTGCCTTAAAATCCCAAACCCTGAGGATTTGATCCTTAGACTGGGGGTGGAGAATTTAATCCTTTCATCTGTGATCCTATGAACTTGAAACTAGGCCCACGGAGAGGCTAATATCAGGTAATAGTCTGAGCAGGGATGAGACCAGAAGCAGATACCAATCTTTATGTGCCAGAAAAGATTGAAATCAATAATGAACATAATTCATGGTCTAAGTTAAAAAATAGAAATGCATCTTCCCCACCCATATTCTGTACCAATTACAGAATTCTTTGGGTAAATTGATCACTTATGTTTATTTTGAATTATTTTAATTGCATAATCAGATAGCTCTCCTCCTAGCTGAATGTCTGGATTATGGGGACAGGAGAACCAGAGTGATATTTGAAAGTGTGAATTACTTCAGGAGAGACCAGACCCAAGTTGGGAGATGAGGCAGAAAACAGAACCAGAGAATATTTATTTTATCTGGGATTAGTCATGAAAAGCAGAGTTGTAGAAGTTGGAAAGTAGGTGACATAAATCCTCTCTGAGTCATTGTAAATATGAACCATTGCCACTTGGAATCCATTGGAGTATAGCCACTAGGAAAGAAGTCATCCTGCCCTGTAATGCTGAGCTATTTCCCTTCCTGAACTTGGGATCAAAATTAGTTCATAATGGGAAGGACCTTAGAAATCATCTATCCTGCTCCCTTCACTGCTTTATATGAAGAAACTGAGACCCCAGGAAGGAAACTGACTTGCCTCTCAGATATGTGTCTAAGAATAAGAAAAATCAAGATTTGAACTCCAGGCTCCTATAATAGCACTTCTAGGTCTACACCCCAAAGAGAGCAAAGGAAAAGGATTCGTATGTGTAAAAATATTTATAGTAAATCCCATTCCTGCTTTTTCTGTGCTGCACTGTGTTCTTTCTCCCTAGATTACCTGCATAATGTCTTCCTGCACAAAATTGGGGATAAAAAGCACTAGTTGGGCTGTCAGTCCTCCTACTCTCCCATCCCATTTCCTTTTCTTTTTTTTTTTTCAAATCAAACCCTAGAAAACATGGTATCATTATGTCCCTGAGACCAAATTGTAATCAGTAATTGTAATAACAGCATAAAGCTTATCCACTTGAGGTCTACATGTGAAGTTTACTGAAGGCAGCTTTAGATGAGGAATTACATAATGACCTAATTATGAGGGCTGCCATCTGCTTAGGAGTCACGCCTGCCTAGTTAGGCTTCCCTGATTAGGTTTTCCAGGGTAGATTGTCAATGAGATGGACAGTATTTGGTGCATAAACGATGGGAAAAATATTTGCAGCCATTTAGAATTGACAAGATAGTGGGGTGAAGTCAGTCTACTTGAAAAGTTTAAATTCATCCATGACTTAGGATTGGCTGGTCTCCTCTACCTCACCCCCAAAAGCTTTTCTTTTTCCTCTATTTCTTAGAATCAACCCTTTTTCAAAGCTCAGTTCAATGTCCTCTTCCTAAGGAGATCTTTCCTTATTGCCTTAGTTGTTTATTTACTTAACTTCTTCATTATCTAGTTACTTATCATTTATTAATTTAGAATGTCTCCATTAGTCATGCTGCAAAAGGAAAAATAAAACAAGAAAAACAAAGAAAGTAAAAGAAAATGTTTTAGTCTACACTCAGAATTGATCTCTCTGGAGGTGGAGAGCATTTTGCATCATGAGTTCTGTCATGAATACTTGTCATAAATTGTATTCATCAGTATCTTTCACAGTTGATAATTATTACAGTATTGCTATTCCAGTTCTGTTTACTTCATTTTGCATCAGTTCATATAAGTCTTTCTAGACTTTTCTGAAGTAATTTCTTTTAGCAGAATAACATTCCATCATAATCATAATCATAGACCACAACTTATTCAGCCATTTCCCCAATTGATTGACATCCCCATAATTTCCAATTCTTTGCAACCACAAAAAGAGCTGCTATAAAGATTTTTGTTATATGGATCCTTTTCCTTTTCCTTTGATCTCATTGGGTTAAGTACCTAGTAGTGCTGTTGCTGGGCCAAAGGTTATACACAGTTTTCCAACCCTTTGAGAATAGTTCCAAATTGTTCTCCAGAATGTTTGGACTAGTACACAATTCCACCAGCAATGCCCTGATGCACTTATTTTCCCACACCCCTTCCAGTATTTGTAATTTTTTTTCATGTTAGCCAATCTAATGGGTATAACATGGTACCTCAGAGTTGTTTTAATTTGCATTTCTCTAATTAGTAGGTTTATAACATTTTTATATAACTTGATAGCTTTTTTTTTTCTTCTGAAAACTGCCTGTTCATATTCTTTGACCATTTATCATTTAGGCAATGCATGGCCCTAGTTAAGGCTCTCTGTCCAATCCTCCCCATTACTTTGTGGTTTCTTGTTTTATAATTTGTATTTTTTTCACTTCAGTAGAACATTAACTCCCTGAGGACAAAGACTGCATTATTTTTGTCTTTGTATTTTCAGTGTTTAGCACAATATGTTTAATAAATAAATGCTTGTTGAAGTAAACTGAATTGAATTAAAATGGAGGGGATTGAACTAAATGCCTCCTCAAATCCCTTCTCCCTCTTGGGATTCTAAGATTCTAGTTTGGTTAGGCCTCCACAATTTGGTTAGGCCTCCATAAAAAAGGAATTTTAAAAGAAAACACTCTACTTTTTCCTGAATATTTTTCAGGAATAACCTTAAAAGGAAAAAGCCCTTGACTTTGCAAGAGATTTAGTTTGTGGGAGGATTGGTGGAAGGTCCAGAGAACTGTGCTGTGAAATTGTACAACAAAAATCTCTTGAGGAAGCTAAAGCTTTATAAATTCTCTGACTCCCAATTCCTCCTGCAAAAGATAATCTTACTCTCTTTTTAAAAGCTATTTGTTTAATAACAATGGTTATTAGGTCTGTACCCACTTCTATAATTCTTTGATGTTTACAAATTGCTGTATTCATCACTACTTTGTGAGGTTGGTCTTGTAAGTAATTATTTGCATTTTCAGTGAGGAAACAGGCATTAAGAAGAGCTTTAGTAATTTGCATTTAGCCTCATAACTAATAACATTACAGACTTGCCTTGAAATCCAGTGGTCTTTTCTCTTGCTAATCTCCATATGGAATTGGATAGAGGATGTTGCAGGGTATTGGGGTACTTTCTTGACTATCCCTAGAAAATTGCTTTAAGATCTCACAAAATTTTTAAATCTTTTAAATTTAAAAACATTTCAAATGCTTTTAAATCTTCCAAAACAAAATTTTATTTTTCCTTCATGATTCTCAGTGAAGGCATTTTGTATCATGAGTCCTGTCATGAATTGTATTTATCAGTATCTTTTATTGTTGTAATTCATTCGTCAGTTGTAATCTTTTAGAAGGGACTTTACAGAGCATCTAGTTCCAACTCTCCATTTTACCCTTGAAAAAATTTAGGCCCTCAGATTAAGTGATTTTCCCAAGGACACTCCACCAGTTAATGTCAGAGTTAGAATACAGCTCTTCCAAATCCTGAGTCAGTGCTCATTTCCTTACACCCTGCTGTCTTCTGCATGGTGATTGATTTAGTAAGGTATTTTGCTTGACTCCAGAGGTCCTTGGCCCAGCAGGGGCAGATGGAAATGCCTGCTGCAGAGACATGGCTGCAGAATTCATCAATAAAATACTTTGGGATTTCTGTTTGTCATTGACCTTCTACTTTGAGGCAGCAAAGTCCTCAGTGTATCTAGAGGAGTCATTTTCCTTATTTTTAGTCAAAGAACTCTAGGTCTCCATGTCCTCTCTTATTCTGGAGTTTTACTCCTGTTATTTAATGTAGTTTTTTTTTCTTCATAGTATTACATAAGTATGAATAATTATGTATGTTCTTTTGACTATGTTAGAGGCCAGTTTATAGAAATGGATCCATTTGCAGATGAACTGGCTCACTTTATAAATTAGAAGTGGGGTTCCAGTTCTATATCTGTGGTCCTGTGATCTCCCCAAATGCAGATAAATATGTGATTGCTGACTTAACATTATGATGAAATGAAGGAGATTAAAAAAAGGAAAGGTGTTCAGCAGTTTTTGAATTCAGAACCAGTGATTTGGAAAACAAGGTACTGAAAATATGTATGTGCAATGAGTTTTGAAGTGTTTCTCTTTACTTTTTTCACTTGTTTTTTTACTTGAAATTTATTTAATTAAATGTTATGGACCATTTGCAGATAGACTGGCTTTTATTATTTCTGCATATTTGTTTCTCCATCATTTCCATTAAAGTCCTTGCTTTGAAATATCTTTTTGATTTGGTGGTGACCATGGATTCTTGAAAGCATTTACAGTAGGGGGTGATCCCTAGCAGCTGGAAATTATGGGCCTAATGATCAGCCATATCCTTTGTATGGGAATCAGACTAGCTGAGAAAGCTTCATTCCTGCAAGATTGGACATTCCCCCCGCCTGTAACAGCAGTTCATGAAGATCATATGCTATGACATATGGGCCATTGTGACTCCAGTGAAAAAGCCAGTTAACCTCTATATGCCTCAGTATCCTCATGTGTAAAATAGGAATAATAATAACAGTATTTACTTCCCAGGGTCATTGTGAGGTTCAAATGAGATATTATTTGTAAAAAATCACAAGCATAGAGCAATGTATAGAAACTGGTTAAATTTCATTATTGTAATTATGTAGTATTCAGTAACATTTTAAAATTCTTTTCATTTACAAAGTACATATTTTTTTATGGTTCTTTATCAGTTTATATAAATCTTAATAAAAATATTATTTTAAATCATAATATTGTTCCATCCTATTTAAGGACCACAGATTTTCCATTGCATGAATATATACCCATATTTGACTTTTAAGAAGACATGCAGGTGTTTCTACTGGGCTTGTATCCCAAAGAGATCTTAAAGGAAGGAAAGGAACCCACATGTGCAAGAATGTTTGTGGCAGCCCTTTTTTGTAGTGGCTAGAAACTGGAAAGTGAAGGGATGCCCATCAATTGGAGAATGGCTGAATAACTTACGGTATATGAATGTTATGGAATATTATTGTTCTGTGAGAAACGACCAGCAGGATGACTTCAGAGAGGCCTGGAGAGACTTGCATGAACTGATGCTGAGTGAAATGAGCAGAACTAGGAGATTATTATACACAACAACAAGACTATATGATGATCAATTCTGATGGACATGGCTCTTTTCAACAATGAGTGATTCAAACCAGTTCCAATTGTTCAATGAAGAAGATAGCCATCTACACCCAGGGAGAGCCCTGTGAGATCTGAGTGTGGATTTTCATTCTTTCTGTTGATGTTTGCTTGTATTTTGTTTTCTTTCTCAGGTTTATTTTTTTCCATCTTTCTTGATCCTATTTTTCTTGTGCAGCAAGATAACTGTATAAATATGTATATATATATATTGGATTTAACATATATTTTTAACATATATTTTAACATATTTAACATGTATTGAACTACCTGCCATCTAGGAGGAGGGAATGGGGGAAAGGAGGGGAAAATGTGGAACAGAAGGTTTTGCAAGTGTCAATGTTGGAAAATTACCCATGGATATGTTTTGTAAATAAAAAGCTTTAATAAAAATAAATAAATAAAATGAGATGGTTGTAACACTACTCCCCCCTTCAAAAAAAAAAAAAGAAGACATGCAGAATTGGGACTGAGTCTTGTGATTCCCAAATCAAAATAGGTAAAGGATATTAGAAACCTAATGCACATTTGTATGGATATAATCCATACACGACATAATTTTTGTCATGTAAAAAGAAGATCTGCACACCATATTGTTGGGGCAATCGATCTGTACTCTACCCTGTTCTGGATTCCTCCAACCAAGAAAAGAAATTCCTGGTTTTCTCTGACTCCGACATGGTCATTTGAGAATCAATTTCCTTTCTAGAATGTGTGAGCTTCTCTATTTTTTTGTGCCCTGACATTTTCCTTCCCATAGTCTATGTCTCAGAAAATGCAAATTTCCCAGATGGTAAGTTTGCAGAATCAGGCCTTCTAAGGAGTGAGTTATAATGGATCTCTAATCCTCTTTGGGGCCCAGCTCCATTGATATTAGAGTTTTAAATCTGAGCCTTCCCCCTTTTGGAACTTGAGATAATAGGTGATTAATAAATGCTTATTGACGTAGTGATTTAGTAATTATGCTTTCCAGTTAGGTCAGTATTTTGGGAAGTAGTAGTTTGTTCAGGCCAGGCATAAATAAATGCCTTCTACATTTCATAGAAGATGCCAAATGAGCATGTGCTTTAAGTTATTCCTCTCAGTACTTCTGAATCTCTTGATGGTTCTTGTTGAAAAGGCTTGTCTTCATAACTAATTTTGGTCCATGGGTGGTAAATAATTGACTCGTCCTGTAGTGTTGTTTGGAGGCTCTGATGAGACTCTCAGTGTCCTAGAGTGTGAGCTTGGATTTTAGAAGAAGGCAGGCTCCAGGAGCATGCGGGAGGAAACTGCCTTGTATTTAGAGCCAGGTGGCTAAGTGAAGTGAGAGCTGTCTTGATTAGTAGGGAGGTCTTCATACTGGATGGTCACTTGTCAGAGTCAGCCACTTGGTGTAGTGCAAAAAATGTTGGATTTTTAGTCAGAAGGTCCAGACTCAAATCCCCACTCTATTTCCTCTATTTGTATGCTGTTAGTCAGTTGGTTTAATTGACTCAATCTGTAATACTGTGTTGTATAGGGGATTCCCCTTGAGGGACAGATTGAGCTAGATGACCGTAAGCAAATCATTTATTTCACAGTTCCTGCCCTTGGTTTCCTCATCTGCACAATGTGGGGGGCTGAACTAGATGATATCAAAGGCTGCTTTCTGCTCTGAATCTTTTGGTCCTTTGATCAAAAGGGAGAGCATATAGTTACACTAACCAGTTAGCAAGAGTAAGGAGAAAGGTATCATTAGAAGGGAAGGCACTCTGAGGAGGGAGAGAGAAACCTTATAGTTAAGATTGGGTCTCCTGGTCTTGCCCAGGCTGGAAGCAGAGGTACAGGTTGATCTTACATGGGAACTCTGACCTGTTCCACTTTTGAGATGGGCCATTTCATTCCTTTCTTAGGAAACCTGTAAGTGTCCTCCACCTCCAGCCCTCATCTCAGGGGCTCACCATATTGAAACCAGATTTAGTAGCTTAGACGACTGCAACTCAGAATTCTTAAGCTCAAGATCTGCCGACTTCATTTCCTTCACTAGCTGAAATTATAGATGTGCTACCAGGGCAAACTTTAATAAAGATTTTTGGTCAAGTGCTTTTAGTTATTCTTGCTTGAGGAGATAATGTTGTTCTTATGACTTCCTGTGACCTTGCAGAAAAATAAAATGCTGGGACTAGATTTTTACTTGTCAAAGATATTAGGGATCTGAGGTTCTTAAACTTTGGAAGTCTGGTAAGGCTTATGGACTCATCAAAATAGCATTTTAAATGCACAAAATAAAATATATAGGAATGCAAAGGAAAGCAAATGTAGAGAAATACAATTACCAACATATTTTTTTCATTCAAGTTCACAGACTTCTTGAAATGCAGGGAGTCCATGGATTCTAGGCAAGGATTCCCAGATCTAGTCCAATCCCTTTATTTTACAGTAATAAAAAGTAAGGCCTGGAGAAAGCAATGATTTGCCCAGGTTTTCATAGCTAATAAAAAGATGATCTAATCTTCATACTTAGGTTTTGTCATTTTAAATCTAGTGGGAGTTCTTTCCCATGACATGATAATTGGTAGCCCTTTGATCAACATGGTATACTTCCATAAATATTAGCTCAAATAAAACTTTATAAGGTTTAAAGCAGGATATAGGTGTTGATGGTGATTTTTATCAGTTGTTGATGTTCTTATTCTTGGATGGATCTGTGATTTCCTCCTCCTGCTGGCATAAATTGCAATCCCTCCATGCCTTTTCATCCTGTTTGAGTCCCATCCATGGCTTTCCATAAATACCCCATAAAGGATGTGCTCAATATGCTGGAGGCCTTCCTCTGATTCCTTCAGTGTCTTAGGGTAATCATGTAGCAGCCAGGCTCTCCATCTGTTGTGTCTTGTGACCAGCGTACCTCCCTTGCTGGTCACACGTATCTTCCACAGTGTCATCTTTCTCACTTCACACACACACAAGTCATCACTGGCAATATGCCGCAGCCTACTTAACACCCACCAGGCAGCTTTATCATTGCCCTTTGGGTTACTTGCAATTTTGATTCTTCGTTGATCCTGATGTTTCATGATTCATAGCCATATAGCATCACTGGGAGAATATTGTTAAAGGAGGACTTTTTGGGTCAGTGAATAGCTTGTGATCATTGAAAGTATTGTGTTGTGAAGCTCCCTAAATGTGATCTGTCCTTCTCTCCTCCTGTTCAGTTCTGAGTTCTGCTTCTTGATCAGCCTTAACACTTAAGATTCTTTCTCTTTCTCTCTGAAGTCCTGATGTCTAATTTTATTGATATAAGGAGATCCTTCCACCAGTGCAAACCAGCAATCATTATTTAGGGCACTGAGAGGTTACAGGAGTTGCCTAAGCCACCATGGTGACAGCTATGGGGTACAGTGGATAGAGTGCCAGGCTTTGAAATCAGGAAGTCTTGAGTTTAAATCTGGTATCAAGACTCTGCCTAGCTGTGTGACCCTGGACAAGTCACTTCACCCAGTTCCCTCAGTTTCCTCATCAGCAAAATGAACTGGAAAAGAAAATGGAAAACCACTCCAGTGTCTTTGCTTTATAAACATGGATACATTCACTTAAACTCTCTGAGTCTCAGTTTTCTCCTATGTAAAATCATGTAACTGGGTAAAAAATCTCTCTAAAAGTTAGACTAAAGTTGTCTGCTTTTGCTCTTGTCCCGTTCTGCCTTGCAGTGCTCATGCTGCCTAAGTTGTCTTTTTGACTGCTAGAGGCAGATAGATGGACAAGAGTTACAGAGAGATCTGGGCAGGTTGGCTGATTGCAGAGTAGGATCTCATTGCAGTGGGACTTCCAAGCCCTTTGAAGCAGGAAGTTTAGTGGTATTGAGCAGAGAGCTCTCCAGTTTCATTAGGATTAAATCACTCATTGTGAGGCTGCCTCAGACCTCCCCAGACAATCTATTATTTAGCTGTTGTCATCAAGCCCACAGCATCTATCTTCCTTTGCCAGGTCCTGAAAATTCAGAACTCTCCATCTCATTTCTTGCCACACATACACACACACATCCAGATTCTCTTAATGAGGTTTCTTTTCCTCAGAGTAGGAATAGAGGAGAAAGAGACAAAGAAAGAGACAGAGAGAGAGAGAGAGAGAGAGAGAGAGAGAGAGAGAGAGAGAGAGAGAGAGAGGAAAGAGAGATGGGGGTGGAGACAGAGATATGGGGGGGGGGGAGAGGGAGAGACACACACACACATAGATCTTTAGGATTGATGATTTACTACTTGGTTCTCAGACCCCATGGTTGTTATGAAGAAATCATTACTTGAGAAGAAGGTAGCCATGTTGCAGAGTAGAAAGAACACCAGATTGGAGGTGAAGAGATCTAGATTCCAAAGAGAAGGCAATGAGTGGAAGAGAGGGACTGGGATTCACATCCTGGCCTTGTTACTTAGTACCAATGTGACTTCTCTTAGCTTCAGGTCTTCACCATAAAAAAGGGCTGCTCTCTGTGACCTGCAAGGTCCCCTTCAGCTTTAAATCTATGCCTTGCATTGCCACTAACCTTCTTTGTGGGAAATTCACTTAATTTCTATGGAACTCATTTTCCTTATTTAGAATCATGGAGTTAGTCTAGTTTGAAGTTAACAAACTATGTCCTCTAGCTCCTGGTTTTCGGATCTCTGCTTGAAGGGATCTTAAAGATGACCTAGACCAATGAGAGTCTGATTTTAGGTAGGTAAAATTTTTCCCATTTCAGAGATAGAAGTAGCAGGATATTGATGTGAGGAGGGAAGAATCAAAATGGATTGGAACTCCCTTTAATTCCTCTTTTAACCATGACCATAATTTCCAACTCAGACTACATGGAAAAGTCAGTTTTGTCTGACTTCGAGAGTGCTCAGAAAGGAATAGCCCTGCCTGACCAGATCCCTCAGGAATTTGTTATTCTAAGGAGAAAGGAGGCCAACAGGAAAGTGGAAGGGGTGTTCGTGGCCGCTAGGAGTAGAAGGATAGAATTCATGCTTCTCAGAGAAAAACAGAAGTGGCCTTTCTCCATGCCCGTTATTTATTGCTCCCACACATAACTGAGCAAGGGGGTAGAAGGGCAGTTTAGTGTAAACTTGAATTTGCACTGCTTAAGCTGAGTTTTTTAGATAACAGAAATTCAGTTTGTTGTTGTTGAGGCAGTGTTAAGGGGTTAAGTGACTTGCCCAGGGTCATGTTTATAATGTTTGAGTCTGAATTTGAATTCAGGTCCTTCTGATTCCACTATGCCACCTAGTTGCCCCCTAGAAACTCACTTTAAAAATAGCACCAAAAGGGGAAGCTAGATGGCACAGTGGATAGAGCACTGCCTCTGAAGTGAAGAGGACCTGAGTTCAAATTCAGCTTCAGACATTTAATACGTTCTAGCTGTGTGACCTTGGGTAAGTCACTTAACCCTAGTTGCCCCAAGTAAAATAGATAAATAAAGAGAAATAGCACCTAGAGCTTTTTAGAACATTACATTGACATTTCCTCATCTGATCCTTAATAACCATGCAAATGTTAAAGCAATGTTTAAGGTCCATTTCACTGATGAGAAAACCAGGATTTAGAATTTAAGCCCAAAGTCATATAGCTAGTAAATGTCAGAGGCTGTTTTTGAACTTAATCCTTTCATGATTCCAAGCTCAGAACATCTGCTTCTACTATAGCATGTTGTCTCTCTCTAACAAAGATTTCTAGTCCCTTCCTAGAATAACGGGCACTAGATGGGAATAAGGAGGTATCTTACCCAGAATCTGACTCCAATTCTATTCAGGCCCAGTGAAGGCTGAATCAGGACTAACTTAGGTGTATGCCATGATTCCCGGCCCTTCCTTCCCATCCTAGCTGATTATATCCTCTCTCTGGAGGTACTGGAAAAGGGGATCAGGAGAAGGAAGGAGGTTGGAAACCCAAAGGATGAATGTGACCATCGGCACAGCCAACGGCTCACACCCAAGTTTTGCTGACTGTCAGCAAGCCAGGCTTGGGAAATGACTTCACCAGTAGCAGGATTCTGAAAGCACAAGAGAACAATAAATAGAAAGGTGATATGCAGGTAGGCCATTGGCAGGTACCCAGGCCCCTGGCTCTGGTTCCCCTATAAAGGTACAGGGAGGAGGCACTTGAGAATGGCATGGTGGAAATGGGAAAGACAGGCAGTGGGATGTTTTGGAAAGAGCATGGGGTTTGGATTGTTAGGATTTGGGATGTGGGTTCAAATTCTAGCTTTATGATCTACCATCTGGATGACATTCCTTCTTTCTTTTTACCTAAAATGAGAACCTGAAACAGAAAATCTCTAAGAAAGGCCTTGCCAGCTCTAAATCCTATCTTTCTCTTCCTCTGCCTCTAATAGCAAAATAGTACTTTCTTTGAGAATACTGCTAATAATGAAAGTCAGTAGGCCTAAAGTGCTTTAAAGTTTTTCAAGCACTTTACAGCTGCAACTAATAATGTAGTAGATAACTCTGGACCTGAAGTCAGGAAGATTTATCTTCATGAATTCAAATTTGGCTTCAGACATTTCCTAGTCTTGTGACTCTAGACAAGTCACTTTAGTTTCCTTATATGTAAAAAAATGAGCCAGAGGGGAAAAAATGGCAAAACACTCCAATATCTGTGCCAAGAAAACCCCAAATGGGGTCATCAAGAGCAGATATAACTGAAATGACTGATCGATAACAACAATAGGGAGCAAATCATGATTATCCTGGAGGAAGTATGATTCTGTAGGTTAAATAAAGGGCAGAATTTAGGCTTTTAGCAGTTCACTGATTGGCTGTATGACCTTGGAAAAGTCCCTTACATTCCCAGTGTCTCCTCTTCACCTAGAAAACAGTTTTTGTACCATTATGGAACTGGAAGGGACCTTAGAGATAATCTAGTCTAGCCCCTTTATTTCACTGATGAGGAGATCCAAAGAGTTGGTTCATAGAAGTCAAAGTCACAGGGTAACAAATAGCAGGGTTGGTTGAATCTAGATGTTGATTCCAAAGTCATTGTTTTTTCCACTATGCCAAACTGCCCATGCTGTAAATTAAGAGGCAGGTAAAGGGCCTTAATAGTACTCAGAGATAGGTTCTAAAGAGAGATTACTTTTAATTGGACTTTAATTTGTATTAGGCTTTGTTTGTACATCACCTTCATTTCTAAATATATCCATTCCCTTTCCCTTCCCGAGTCCTTGTGACAAAGAATAAAAAGAACAGAGAAAAAAAGGAAGCAGTTCAGTAAAACTAACAACACATCAATCGAATTCACTGTTCCACAAATCCATAGTCATCCCCCAGCTCTGTAAAGAAGTCAAGGACGCACATTTTATTCATCTCCTCTTGGGGCCAAGCCTGGTCACCAACAGTCACACAATACTCAGTTTTTGTTGTAGTTGTTTAAGCTTACAATGTGGGGAAGGTCTGATGGAGAGTAGGGGAAAGGGGAGGTAAGACCTCACTATTGCAATGTATTATTCCCTCTGAGAGTTAGATAATATAAACCAGTATTTTAAAAACTTTTTTCCACTCATGACCCCTTTTTGCCCAAGAAATTTTTACACCACCCCAGGTATGTAGGTATATAAAATAGATATACAAATCAATCATTTACTCATAATACAAAAAATTCTGTGACCCCATCTGGGGGTTGCAATCTCCAGGAAGCAGCTTAAAAAGCTTTGCTCTAAACTGCCTCGGTTTTTTACTATTGTCTATAATTGTGCTGATTATGTATTGAACTTCATTGTACCAGGGAAACAATACGGTTGAATTGAATCCCTGATTTCATGGCACTTATAGTATCCTATGCTACTTCCCTGACGACTGTCCCTTGTAACAAAGAATAAAAAAGAAAAAACTCAGTTTAACAAAATCAACCTATATATTGAAGAGAAGCAAAATACCTATTATATTCCTTTTTGGGGGGCCAAGGTTGGTCATTATATTTTCATGGCATTCATTTTCTAGGCCTGCTCACTTCATTCTGCCTCAGTTTATCCCCTGTTCATCAGGTCTTCTTTCATTTTCCCATTGCCATCATTTCTTATGGCACAGGATCCATTACATTCATGTAACCACAGCTCGTTTAGCCATTCCCCAGTAGATAAATATCTGTTCTGTTATTTGCCACTACAAAAAAAGTGCTGCTATAAATATTTTCATGTTTGTGGAAATTTTATCTTTTTTATTTTATCATTGATCATATATGTCTTTATGTATATAAATTTATATATATTTATCTCTATATATTTATCATTGGAGTATGTGCCCAATAATGAAATCTCTGGATGAAAGGGTATGGACATTTGAGTGACTTTACATTATTCCAGATTGCTTTGCAGAATAGCAATGTCAATCCACAATGCTTGTCATCACTTTGCTTCTTTCCACAATCCTGGTATGGAGGATTTATTGGGGGGGGGAAAGCTTAAAAATCTCACACTATGAGAATAACTATCATTGGAGTGCATATCCAGACCATGAAATCATGAGTCTACCAATGAGTAAACATCATTTAGATGTAACTTTTTCATAACTCTTGAGGAATGAGTCCCCAGCTAATTCCTATTTAGACCTCTACTGCTTTGTGACTATTCCTCATCCTTTTTAGGTTTTCCCACTTACAGTTTCTCCCATATGATGTTGCATCTCCTCCCTCTACATCTTTTCCCATAGTATCCAGCATTTCTGGAATGTTTTTCATCATTTCAGCTTCATAGATCTAGAGTAAAGTAGACTTGAGAGCTCATTTAGTCATTTCTTCTTCCATTGAACAGATCAGGAAAGTTGAGTTCCACAGGATTAGTATTAGAAACCCCTAGTGTCACATACTTCTCATTGCCCCCAATGCCAGGAGGGCAGATATTTTATACAGTTTTGCCTTTGTATCCCTGGTGCCTCTCAGGTGCCTGATTTGTAAGAACCAGATAAAAAACTGATTGGATTCCAGAATTTTGTTGTTACAATTTTACTCTATCAATTTTCCTCAAACATATAAAAATAATAGACTTGTTTTCCATTAATGGAGGAAGGTTGTTTCCTTACAAAAAATAATTATTGAGACTACTTTTGCTTAAACTAAATCAATACATCTCCCAAACTTCCTCCCAGTATAGTTGTATTTCTGTAGACCCCATTATGTAACTTTGTTCACAGATGAGGGCCAAGTCTTATCCATACCTGTTGTCTGCTTGTCTCTGAAAAGATGTCATCACCTCCATTGTGTTTGTACCTTGTTCACCAATATGAAGTTCTCCTTTAAGATTTGCAAAAGCTCTTTGCATGTTATCCCATTTGATCCTTACAACAAATGTGGGAGATTATCCCCATTTTACAGATGGGGAAACTGAGGGAGGTAAATGACTTACACAGTTAGTAAATATCAGATTTTTGTCACCCCAAATCCCTGCTCTATCTACACACAGCCCTATTATTTTCATATCTTTACATCTCTGTAGCTCATTGCTCTTTGTAATTATACCTTATATTCTCATTTGCATTGGCTACTTAAGATCATTTCGGACAAGAGCATAATGGAGTGAAAGGGACTTCAGATGCTACCTAGCCCAACCCCCTCAGTATCCAGATAAGAATATTGAAGCTGGAAGAATCTTACAAAGCCAGTGTTGAAGCTAAAGTTTTCTGATTTCAAATTCAACACTTTTTCCATTGAGCCAGGCTAGGAAAATAGAACTGGGTTGCAATCTGTACAAGTAGCAAGTACACCCACAGAGCCATCTAAATATCAAAGTGTTTTGTTAAGCAGGACAGAACATATCAGGTTCTGCTGCCTTATGCAGTTTTATCAAAGAAGCAAAATGGCTGGTCTGTTGGTCATGATTTATTATTGATATAGTTCTATCTCGGTATATCATATGATACGGTTGTTTTAGCAATAGAATTTAATCTGGCTCTTCCTAGAATTCTAGGGCTACAAGGGGATCCAGGAGGCCACAGAATGATAAATGCAAAGAATTTGAGAGTGGGAAGGAGTTTGAGTGGTGACCCTGGAAAGTTTGTTTTTTCCTATGATTTCATCTCTTCAGAAAATTCCCAAAGTGGGGGAGGCTGTTTACCAATGTGGCTCAATTAGAATCTTTTCTGTCACTTGTAGTCTTAGAGAATTGGTTTGGGCCCTAAGAGATTATGTAACTTGCCCAGAATAATGCATCTTAGTACCTGGGCATCAGCTAGGTGGTACAGTGGGTAGAGCACTAGACTTTGATTCACAAGACCTGAGTTCAAATATGACCACTCACCATCTATGTGGCCCATCATATTTAATTGCTCTTGATCTCAGTTTCTACTGTAAAATATAGATAAGAGTTGTTTGGGTGTCTCTTTCCATCCTTTCTATGTTGTATAAGAGCAGGACCATAGTTGTATTCCTTTCCCCACTATGTGGTCCCCAACCAACATCCTGACACATAGTTGGCATTTAATGTGTTCAATAGGTTCTTGATAAATATTTGTTAAATCAAATTGATTTGAAGAAAGGTTTTAAGTGTTTTCTCTTTTGATGATGTAAATGTAAAATTCACTGTCCTATAGCTGCTCCAGGTTCCCATTGCATCAGGAATCTAGTAGAAGGCAAATGATTTGGCAGAGATTTAAGGCTCATGGTACCTCTCTTTAGCCTGGCTTAAAGGCCATTCATTGCATTGAAATAGCTATGGCACAGGGGATAGAGTGTTGGGCCTGGAGTCAGTCCTGAGTTCAAAATTGGTCTCAGATACTTACTAGCTGTGTGACCCTGGCAAGTCACTTAACTCTGTATGGCTCAGTTTCTTCATTTGTAAAATGAGCTGGAGAAGGAAATGACAAACCTCAAATGAAGTCACAACCACAAATGTGGTCAAGACATGATTGAATAACAACAGAGTTCTCTTACCCAGGGGGCCTATTGACTATTTTTTTTTCTCTCATTTGGTTTTTTTCTCAATTACATGTAAAATTTTTTTAACATTCATTTTTTCCCTCCAGATTTTTAATAAATGCAAAATTCTTTTCTCACAAATTAATAAGCTTAATATCCATCAACAGATAACATACAACATTAGAAATAAAATCTATCTATAACTTTTAGCATTTAACAAGGTCGAACTAAGGAAATTAAGAGACACTAAACAAAAATCCCTTGGCTCTTGCCTTCTTCCAAATCTGTCTGAAGTTCCATTTCTATGTTTCCTTTTTATATCCTCAGCTGTAGTGAGTGTATGTACATTTTTACTTCTGCTGACATCACTTTGCAGCACTTCATATAGGTTTTAACTAATGCATTTTCTTATCTGCGTCATATTTACCATTTTTATGGCTCTATAATATTCTATTACAGGAATATACCACAATTTATTCAGCCATTCCCATTAGGCATATAGGTTATTTCTAGTGTTTTGCTATTGCAAATAAAAATAGTGAATATTTTAAAAACAGATAGGGCCCTCCTTCCTACCTCCTGCCTTCCTATTATTTTTTTTAAAAGCTATTTTTTTAGGATAAAGTCTTAGCAGTAGAAATCAGCATGTTAAAGGACATGGTCAGCATTTCTGATTTTTGCTTCTTCCTGTCACATTACTTTTCAAAATGTTTGTAATGTTTTACAATCCTGAAGTAGTAGCCTATTATAATAATGCACAATTCATGACAACCTGAGTTACTTGGTTTTCTAGCTACTAGTTAATCAGAAACAATGGCTTATTTAACGGAAGCAGATGAGGGGAGTTGGGAATGGAGGGGAAAGAGGGGAGAGAGGAGGGAAATAGTAAAGAGAACTATTTATTACAGGCATGTGTTCCCAAGAGCAGAAATGGCCACTGACAAAGGTGACAAAGAAACTTGAAAGTCAAGGTAGAACTCTCCTATGTGAATGAATAAAGCATTTAGTCAGCACTTACTGTGTGCAAAGCACTGTACTAAGTACTGAGGATACAAATAGAAAAGGGACAGTCCTTGATCTCAAGAAGAATAATAGACTCACAGGTTGAAAGAATGTTAAAAAAAAAATAGCAAGTTGTACATAATAGCTTTGTAGTTTCATGAGCAATTATCTTTTTAATATTATTATTATGCCATATTATGGAAATGCTTGTTTTATTCTATAAATTAAAAAAAAAGACTTAAATTGGGAAGAAACCTTAGAGATTAACTTTTTAAAATACCCCATCCCTCCAATTTTACAGATGAAAAAACTGCTGAAAGTTGGTAAAGTTGGGGATTGGGTTAGACTGGAACTAGGTCTCCTGTTTCTCAGTCTTGCAGGATGTTCATAAGATGGTGATGAGTCATTAAGAAAAGGTTAACTTATGTTCATTTCAGTCTATTTAAAAACACTGGAAAGTATGTAATATACTTTTAAAAGATTTCCATCAATAATAGTTAATTTTTAACTTTTGGCCTTTGGAGGGTAAATTTTGGACATTTTAGCTTCTGTAGATGAAACAAATTCACTTCTGCATAATGCTGGAGAACCTTGTTATTTTTCAACAACATTGGATACATATTTATTCAGTGTGCAAAGCATTTCCATTAAAAGCAATGTACTGTGCTAAGGGATGGGAGTGATGCAAAGTTTAGATAAAAGGTAGTCCCCACTTTCATGGGATGTGTACAGTGTGTGCAAGAGAAATCCACTTTTATGCAAAAGAATTTGAAATTGATTCTAGTCTAAATAATAGAGAGCAATTGGAGATTTTTAATCTTCAAATGACATGATCATCAATAAAAATAATTTCCATTATAATACAAGCTTTTGGTGACAATTATTTTATTTATTATATTTGTAGCTCCAGTACATTGCATAGTACCTGGCACTTAGTAGGCCTTTAATAAAGTTTATTGATTTATTAGTATTTTAACATAAAGTAGCTCAAAGAAAGCAATGTGTCTGCTCCTTGTCAACCTTTTGGCAATGCAGATAGCTAGAATTGAGAATCAGGCTATAATAAAACCTGTTCTGGATACTTAGAACGAGTCATTATAGAAAAGAAACTTTCCAAGTGGTAGAAGGAAAGGGATATCCTTTCTTTATTCTTTATAAATTCTTTATTTTTAGTATATAAATATAAAATTCTTTATTTTAGTAGTTTCTATTAAATAGTTTAATAGTAGTTCAATTTTTTAAATCCCTAGGATGTCATCTTAATTTTTGCTCAAGTGCTTTCTCTAAGCTCTGCCACTTTCTACTTGTGTGACCTTGAAAAGGTCACAAGATGACCAGATGCAACATTTTCACAGTTCTTAGTTTCCTTTGACTTCTTAGTCCCATTCAAATCATTATCTCTTTTCTGTGCCATGAAAATCTGACATCTGTTCTTCTATTTCACGTTAATGTTCACTCTTGGTCAATTGGATGAATGGAGTGTGAAGGAGGATGGTAATCCCTTTTAGTGTTTTCTCTGGGTAGCTTACTCTAAAGCTTCTTTATTGGATGATAGCAGAGCCATACTTTATTTTCCCTTGTGTTTGCCTTTGAATACATTTCTGGCCATTATATCTTCAATGTAATAACAGGATCAAAAGTCCTTGTCATAACAAGATTGAAGGCCCCAACTTTCTCTAACTTTCTTTTCTGTAATAACAGCTCTTATTTTGAATAACACCCTGGTGCATTGGCTACATTAGTAAGGGGAATGTGGCCAAGCAGAAAGATGGTGAAAGCATTCTGAATGCTAACTTAGCTTCCGCAAGTTGGACAAGTTTACTTGCTTAAGCAATAATAGCCAGCTCAGTTGTCCCCCGGATTAGCAAAAACCGGGAACAGTGTTTCTCTAAAGGAACAAATAGATAATAAATCAAAAGGAAATTTGCTTATCCAAATCTTGTACTGTATAAGTGACTGCTAAATGAGTAAGATCTTTGAAAGGTCTGGGAATGAAGTCTGAAGCATTAGTGCATATGAGACAGTCAATCCATCTTTATTCTGATTATTTTGTGGAGGTGTTATTTGATTCACTGGCATTTGTGAGTAGAGATTGGCAAGTAAAATACCAAAATATACTGGTTTTATCATTACTATAAAATTATTTGGGAGTTAGATTATGTTCAGAAATAAGTTACTTTGTCCTGATTTTGAGCCTCCCACAGCTATCATTAATTTTCCTAATGGTACATCCTAGTTTGAAATGTGAGAGCCATTTCTGATACTACAAAGCTGATCACCTGTTTTTAAATTTTTTTTTTATCTTTTTAGTGATCAATACTACAAAGACAGGAATTAAGAGGTCCTCAATAACTTTGGAGAGGGCACTGTTAGTTGAATGATGAGATCAGAAGTTAGACTGCAGAAAATTTAGGAAATTAATAAAAGAGGAGAAAATATAGTTAACCAGACTATGGCATAAGAAAGGAAAAGCTTTGGAATGCAACGACATTTGTTCAGATCTAGAGAGCAAAGGGAATGGGGTGGGTATATCTCTAGTGGGACATTGGGAAGGGATAAAGTTTGGTTTTTTTTTTTTTAATTTTATTTTTTATTTGCAAAACATATGTATGGGTAATTCTTCAACATGAACCCTTAAAGAGCTTTCTGTTACAAATTTTTTCTCCCCTACTCCCCACCCCTCCCCTAGATGGCAGGATATCCAATACATGTTAATTATGTTAAAATACTTGACAAGTCGAATATATATATACACATATTTCCACACTTATTGTTGTGCAAGAAAAATCGTATCTACAAGAAAGAAAAATCAGAGAAAGGAAACACAATGCAAACAAACACCAATCGAGAGTATGAAAATGTTATGTTGTGGTCCACATTTTACATCCCTCTCTCTGGGTGTATATGGCTTTCTTCACTGAAGAATTGGAAGTGGTTTGAAACATTTCATTGTTGAAGAGAGCCACGTCCATCAGAATTGATCATCATATAGTATTGTTGTTGCCGAGCATAATGATCTCCTGGTTCTGCTCATTTCACTTAGCATCAGTTCATGTAAGTCTCTCCAGGCCTCTCTGAAATCGTCCTGCTGGTCATTTCTTATAGAACAATAATATTCCATAACATTCATATACCATAATTTATTCAGCCATTCTCCAATTGATGGGCACCTATTCAGTTTCCAGTTTCTAGCCACTACAAAAAGAGCTGCCACAAACATTCTTGCACATGTGGGTCCCTTTCCTTCCTTTATGATTTCTTTGGGTTATAAGCCCAATAGAAATGCTGCTGGGTCAAAGGGTACGCACAGTTTGATAACTTTTTGAGCATAGCTTCAAATTGCTCTCCAGAATGGTTGGATCCATTCACAGCTCCACCAACAATGCATCAGTGTCCCAGCTGGGAAGGGATAAAGTTAAGGTGAATGTGGGATAAGGGAGCAGGAAGCTGGAGAAAGGGGAATGAGGTTTGTACATTGGCAGGTGAAAGTTCACAGTTCCTGGGATGGGGAGAATATGAAAGAGTAGGAGTATATTAACCATTAAGCAAGAATCTGAGAAGAATATTGGTGGTTGAAGAAAGCTCCATTGAGGAGCAGGCTATTAGACTGTTCAAGGTATTCTCTTGAGGTCCAACCTTATTTATGGCAAGTGATAATATAGTATCCTAGGAGGCCTAGAACTCAGGAACAGGAAGGGGTAAAGCCCTGGGGAATCCAGTCAGGAGGCGGGAAATGGCAATGCAGGGTTGGCCATCTGAAATAAATTCTGTGCGAAATCATGTAAGCTGTGTGGCCAATGGCTAGGCCTCACCTCAGACAAAAGGTAACATGTCATACTACTATGGTATTTTAGACAGCTTATTTAGAGCATTGGTTGTATTTGGAGTCAGAAGACCAAGGGTTGAAGTTTCAGCTTTGATACTTCTAGATGGGAGTCCAGGGGCTTTTTAAACCTTAATGTCCTCATCTGTCAAATGGGATGATGATGATTAATATGTAACCTACCTACCTAATAGAATTATTGTGGGCAAAGTCTTTTGTAAAGCTCAGATCCTTATATAGATATGTTGTAAACTTGGGAAACTATAGGTTGAATGCCCCACTTAACAGCAAGCTGCCTGGTGCTTTGTAGGGAGGCTTGGCTTGATGAAAAGTCTGTATTGACATTGAATGTGCAAGTACAGACATTTTTAATAGTTAATTGAGTTGCTTGACTAGTATACAGGACTCAGTCTAAAACTCTGTGCATGAGTGTGTTTAGTGCCAAGCCTTCTAAGCTATTTTACATATGAATTTGTTCTTTAGGGCCCCTGATAGACCAAAAGAGGGAGCAAACTAAGTATTTTAAATATTTCTCTGGCATAATATACTGGTCAAGTATATATGTAAATATATATACACATCCTTAGTCTTTATTAGCCCTAAATATGAGCAGGATGTTAAGCTTTTTTAAATTCTTTTTTTTTTTTGAAAACAAAATTTATTTGTTGGATTCATTTAAAAAAAAAAATAGAGTTCCAAATTCACTTTCTTCTGTGCTGTGATCAAGCTCCAGAAAAAGACAACTTGACAAGAAGATGTGGATAGAAATTTTTCTATTTTATTTTTTAAGTTATTGCTTATGGAATTTCAAGTAGTGAGTTTTTGAGGGAATAATTTTCTTTTTAACTTCAAATATTTTATTTTATTAAAGCTTTTTAATTTTCAAAACATATGCATAGATAATTTTTCAACATTAACCCTTGAAAAACTTTGTGTTCCAATTCCCCTCCCTTCTCCCCACTCACTCCCCTAAATGGCAAGTAATCCAATATATGTTAAACGTAGTAAAAATATATGTTAAATCCAATATATGCATACATATTTATATAATTATCTTACTGCACAAGAAAAATCAAATCAAAAAGGAAAAAAAATGAGAAAGGAAATAAAATGCAAGGAAACCATAACAAAAAGAACGAAATGTTATGTTGTGAATCCATACTCAGTTCCTACAGTTCTCTCTGTGGGTGTAGATGGCTCTCTTCATCACAAGATCATTTGAACTGTCCTGAATCATATCATTGTTGAGAAGAGACATGTCCATCAGAATTGATCATCGTATAATTTTGCTGTTGCCATGTACAGTGATCTCTTGGTTCTGTTCATTTCACTCAGTATCACTCCATGCAAGTCTCTCCAGGCCTCTCTGAAATCCTCCTGCCGATTGTTTCTTATAGAACAATAATATTCCATAACAGGGAATCATTTTCTTAAGCACTGTCACCAAAGTCTGGAGAATTTTATCTCTAAGCACCATTTTTGTTACATGATCAGTATCTGGAACACACTTATCTCATGTTATGACAGTTAAATTGAGCAAAGCCCTGCCAATGCAGGATCCAGCCAATACCTTGATTTAAAACTACTTCATTTTTCCTGCAGTATTTATTTAGTCAGTACACTTAGTGGTGCTATTTTGGAACATTCTATGAATAACAGCAATAATAATAATAAATAATAATAGCATTTATATAATGTTCTAAGGTTTACAAAGCCTTAACATTTGCAAAAGATTTACATATTTGTTCTCATTTGATGTTGTTAGTTGTTTTTCACTTGTGTCTGACTCTTCCTGACCCTATTTGTAGTTTTCTGGATACTGGAATAGTTTGCCATTTCCTTTTTGTGGCTCATTTTACAAATGAGGAAAACTAAAGCAAACAGAATTAAGTGACTTGCTCCAGAGTCACACAGCTAGTAAGTATCTGAGGCTAGGTTTGAACTCGGGAAGATGAGTCTTTCTGATTTTAAACCCACTGTCCTATTCACTGCACCACCTAGCCTCATCTTACTTGAAACTTTTTTTTTTTTTTAAGAGGGAAGCAAAAGAAACTTTGGGGGAGAGGGGAGCAGATATGAGAGACGATTCAGCAGAAAGAATGGAATCAAGACAACTTGGTTTGGGATTTTCCATTTATTATCTGGATGACATTGATGAACTCACTTAAATTCTGTGAGTCTCAGTTTCCTTAACTATAAAATGGAAGTGATCCTTGTAGTATCTATCTACTTTACAGCGTTTAATACAGATGAACTCCATCAATCTTCCAAACTTAGCCTCTTCCCAGGAACAGAGATGAATAGGAGAGTGACATCAAGCATTATACTTTGCTAATTTTGAATTATTAATGCCAATTATCAAAGTATTAATTTAAGATAATGTGGATGATGATGATGATGATGATGGGTGATGGTGATGGTAGTGGTGACAGTAGTTGTTTTCAAGTATTTGAAAGATTGTTTTAAGAAAGTTTTGTTTGAAAACCAATGCAGACAAGATTAGGAGGGAAGCAATAAATTGGGAAATCATCTTTACATTTAAGGGTTCTGATAAAGGTCTCATCTCTAAAATATATAGAGAATTGTCTCATATTTATAAAAATTCAAGCCATTCTCCAATCAATAAATTGTCAAAGGATATGAGCAGACAATTTTCAGATGATGAAAATAAAACTATTTATAGTCATATGAAAAGGTGCTCCAAATCACTATTGATCAGAGAAATGCAAATCAAGACAACCCTGAGGTACCACTACACACCTGTCAGATTGGCTAAAATGACAGGAAAAGCTAATGATGAATGTGGGAGGGCTGGGACACTGATGCATTGTTGGTGGAGCTGTGAAAGGATACAGCCATTCTGGAGAGCAATTTGGAGCTATGCTCAAAAATTTTTTTTGTTTTGTTTTGTTTTGTTTTGTTTTTTGTTTTTTTGTTTTTTATATAAAGCTTTTTATTTACAAAACATATGAGTGATTTTTCAACAT
>JAJPUD010000800.1:93211-107319 GCA_023553655.1 Myrmecobius fasciatus | reverse complement strand
TAATACATGCTAAATAGGATAAATTATATGACAAATACAATACATGTGTACATATCTATACAGTTATCTTACTGCACAAGAAACATCAGATCTAGAAAAAGAAGAAGAAAAAACAACCTTCTTCATCGCTGAACAACTGGTTTGAATCACATCATTGTTGAAGAGAACCATGTCCATCAAAATTGATCAACATATAGTCTTGTTGCTGTGTATAATGTTCTCCTGGTTCTGCTGATTTCACTCAGCATCAGTTCATGCAAGTCTCTCCATAACATTCATATACCATAATTTATTCAGCCATTCTCCAATTGATGGGCATCTTTTCAATTTCCAGTTTCTTGCCACTACAAAAAGGGCTGCCACAAACATTTTTGCACATGTGGGTCCCTTTCCCTCCTTTAAAATCTCTTTGGGATACAGGCCCAGTAGAAATACTGCTGGGTTAAAGGGTATGCACAGTTTGATAACTTTTTGAGCATAGCTCCAAATTGCCCTCCAGAATGGTTGGATCCGTTCACAGCTCCACCAACAATGTGTCAGTGTCCCAGTTTTCCCACATCCCCTCCAACAGTTATCATTATCATTTCCTGTCATTTTAGCCAATCTGACAGGTGTGTAGTGGTATCTCAGAGTTGTCTTAATTTGCATTTCTCTGATCAATAGTGACTTGGTATGCTCAAAAAGTTATCAAATTGTGCATACCCTTTGACCCAGCAGCATTTCTATTGGCCCTATATCCCAAAGAAATCATAAAGGAAGGAAAAGGCCCCACATGTGCAAGAATGTTTGTGTCAGCCTTTTTTGTAGTGGCTAGAAACTGGAAATTGAATAGATGCCCTTCAATTGGAGAATGGCTGAATAACTTATGGTATATGAATGTTATGGAATATTATTGTTCTGTAAGAAACGACCAACAGGAGGATTTCAGAGAGGCCTGGAGAGACTTGCATGAACTGATGCTGAGTGAAATGAGCAGAACCAGGAGATCATTATACACGGCAACAACAGTACTATATGACGATCAATTCTTATGGACATGGTTCTCTTCAACAATGAAATGTTTCAAACCACTTCCAAATTGTTCACTGAAGAAAGCCATATACACCCAGAGAGAGGGATGTGAAATGTTGACCACAACATAACATTCTCATAGTCCTTGATTGATGTTTGCTTACTTTGTGTTTCCTTATCTGATATATCTTTTGTGTAGATAAGATTTTTCTTGCACAACAATGATAAGTTTGGAAATATGCATACATATATTCAATTTGTGAAGTATTTTAACATAATTAACATGTAGTGGATATCCTGCCATCTAGGGGAGGGGTGGGGAGTTGGGGGGAGAAATTTGTAACAGAAAGCTATGTAAGGGTTAATGTTGAAGAATTACTCACACATATGTTATGCAAATAAAATAAACAAATTTAAAAATTAATTTTAAAAAAAGAAAGTTTTGTTTGAATCCCAAAAGTCACAATTAGAACCAATTGGTTAAAGTTATAGAGAGGCAAATTTTGAACCTCAGTTGACAGATTTGAATGAAGTATATACATGAAATGGGATTAAATTTCTCAGCACTAGAAGTCTCCAAGTAGAGACTTAGATGGTCATCCATCTAGGATCTTCCAGAGAGAATTTTTATTTGAGGGATGGGTTGGACTGGCCAATCTCAGATGTCCCAAGGTTCTAAGTTTCAAGAGAGTGCCGGTGATACAAGAGCCAGAGTAATGGGGTAGAAAAATGACTGAATATATATTCAAAGTACCTGGTATCAGTCTTTGCTCTATCCCTTGCTATGCTTTGCAACTTTGGATTAGTAAGTGACTTAAACTCTTTTGGCCACAGATTTCTCAGGTGTGAAATGAGGAGGTTGGAACAGCTTCCTCCAAATCAATCATCTTTTTTTCTTTTTTCTTTTTGCTGAGGCAATTGGGGTTAAGTGACTTGCCCAGGGTCACACAGCTAGGGAATGTTAAGTGTCTGAGGCCAGATTTGAACTCAGGTCCTCCTGACTTCAGGGCTGGTGCTCTATCCACTGTGCCACCTAGCTGCCCCCAAATCAATCATCTTATAGAGATAATGTTGACATATCCTGATAGTAATTTACCAAGTGGTCTTCCCAAAAGCCTGGTGAGGTTAAGTGGATCAGAGAGAATTTTGCAAGTGGGGAAATGGAGACTTTTCTTTAAAACTTGGCTCAGACACTTATTAGAAGTGTGACCCTAGGTAAATCACTTAACCATGTCTACCTTAGTTTCCTCATCTGTAAAATAGGAATAATAACAGCAGCTGGCTTTTGACGATCAAATGAGATAATTTAAAAATGTTTAAAATGGCCTGGCACATAATAAGCATTATATAAATGTTAACTCTGATTATTCCAAAAGACTAATAACTTTCCCATGGTCACGTATCTAGGACTACCTCTTCTGACTTGCCATGAAGTATTCTTCTCATTTTACAGAGTTACCTCTTCTACTCAAGGGAGAATGCCCTCTGATTTTGTCTTCCCAATGAAGGGCTGAAGAATAGACATTAACTTTAAAAAAAAATGTTGACAAATGCATCAAATTGACCTTTTTCTCTGTAAACTCTCCGCCATGCTTTTTTACCATCTGTTCTGGATTTGTGGATTATTATTTTTCTTTTGAAAGTCTTGTCAATATCCTTCCTTGAACATGAACAAAAGCAAAGATGGGCATATTGTCAACAGTAGCATCTGTCAGCAACTCAGCATCACAGCTAGATTCCCAAACATAACAATCATCCTCAAGATTTTGCTAGCTCCCTAACCTTTTCCCTAGCTACTAGAGAATGCTGCAGGCATTAATGAGCCCTCTCCCAGACTCTCCCCTTTCTCATCCTTTCATATCACCCTCACCGACCGTGCAAGTTTGCTTGTGTTTGTTCCTTTTTTCATCATTCATTCGTTCATTCAATTCATTCATTCAGCAAGTTTTACTAAGGTTTACTATATGTTCAAGACATTGTTATAAATTAATGAAGTAGAGGGAGTGGGCGATTGACACGTAATGCATAGGTAGATGGAAAATGGCAACTAAATTTGGGATCAGAAGATCTGGATTTAAATTCCAGGTCTGCTTCTTAAGACTCTTGTGACATTTGGAAAGTCACATAAGTTCTGGGCCTCCATCTTCTCACCTGTAAAATGAAAAGGTTACCAGATTTAAGCAAGTCTAAAACCTTTGATCCTAAGGACAAAAGGGATATCCGGGGAAAGTACTGTGAAACGTTTTAAGAGGAGGACCTCTGGGGTATAGGGTTGAGGGAGAGGTCAGGTAAGGAGTTGGGTCATGAAGGAACGACTGGAAAGTGCATTCCTAGCTTGAAGAGAGGCTTACCTAAGGGTATAAAGATGAAGGATACAAGATGTAAATGGGCTCATGTGAAGGGGGAAGTCATATGAGATTGGACTAGTAGACTGGAACCACATGACAGCTGACTCTGAGGGCCAGAATCCAAAAGTTATTTGAAAGGCAATTGGGCAGTCCTTGAAAGTTTTTGAACAAAGGTGTATTTTGATCTATATTATAGAGTTTTCTCAGGAAATATGAAGTATGGAATAGAGAGGGGATAAACTAGAGGCAGGGAGACCTGCTTGGATATTGGACTAGTCTAGGGGAGAGACAAGACAATAGAACTGCCTGGAGTTGGCAACTATAGGGAAGATTCAGAAAGAGGAAAGAGTCAAAGATGATTTGGGGGCTTTTTAACCCAGTGACTGGGAGGCTGTTGGTGCCCTGTGTATTTTTCTGATGCTTAACGAGGCAGCTGAGTGAATTCATCGGGTAGAGGAATGTATCAGGAAGACCTGAGTGTGTGCCCTGGAGTTTTCTAACTTGTGAAACAGTAATAATAACATCTACTTCAACCAGGTTGTTGTGAGGATAAAAATGAGATTTAGTTTATTTCAGTCATTTTCAATTCTTCCTGACCTCACTTTGGGGTTTTCTTGGCAAAGCTACTGGAATGGTTTGCCATTTCATTCTCCTGCTCATTGTACAGATGAGGAAACTGAGGCAAACAGGGTGAAGTGACTTGTTCAGGGTCACACAGCTAGTAAGTATCTGAGTCTGGATATGAACTCAGGTCTTCTTGACTCCAGGCTCTATGCTCTTATCTACTGCACCACTTGATTGATTGAAAAAGCTGAGAAGAGGGAAGAGTTGGAATTTTCCTCTGGATTTTATAGGCTATTGAAGGAGGGAGGGTCTTCCATAAGTCTGCCCTCCCTTTGTTTAATGGGCAGTCCTCTCTGATGCAATTCCTGGTCATGGGAATGTGTGAGAACCAAGTGGGAGTTGTGTCATCTGAGAAAAGTGATGGGCTTGTTTCTGAGGCGGGGAGACCAGTGGGCACATCCACCCCCACAGAACCAGTTCTGTGGGATCATTCCTGCTAAAGACTGTGATTTTTCATGTTTATATCCCAAATCCTGAATGTGATGCCTTCTACATTGCAGGCATGTAATTAAATGTTTGCTGAATTGAATTGAATTAAACTGATAAATCTCTGGCTTCTTTAGCCTCAAGTCTTCCTTCTACTTAGGAAACAAGAAGAGCCATATAAAATTGTGAGCTGAGAGTTGGGGATTCTTGTGATGGAGAGAGAAGCAATTTATATTTCCCCGATGGGATAAGGGAACTGAAGAAAACAAGACATTTTGGCATTCAAAATGCGCCAAGAAGAATCCATGTGTCAGGGAACTGTCACAAAAGCTCCTTTGACAACAAAGCTTGCAATCACTGCTCTGGGCTGGCAAGAATTTCCTTCCCTGGTTGCTCCAGGTGTTTCCAATCATTTTGGTTGTTTTTCTTTTCCAGCAGCCCAATGATATCTCATCTCTAGTCAAATTACTATTCAAACCCTAAATTTGGAGTTGGGAGTTTTTTTCTTCCCTTCCTTCCCTCTCCAAATTTTTAACACATACACTTTCCCTGGAAAATGAAAAATCAAATCAGTTCTGCCTCCCAGTTTTCTCACCAGCATAATTCAGAAGGCAATTGAGTGGCTTGGTTCTGTGGTAGCTTGTTCCTAGACCAAGTTTCTACCAAGGCAATTCTGAATCCCAAGTGTCATAATGGTTATTGTTGTTGTTGCTTTTATTGTTTTGATTTTGGGTGGCATCTTGGAGTTAGTCATAGAGTCAATTGATGTTAGAACTGGAAAAGAGTGTACAAATGTAGATCGACCCCCTTTATTATATAGTGAAAGAAATCCATTAATCAATTTTTCAAATTTTCCTCCCAATAGAAATTTCAATCATTTGGCCCCTTTCACTCAATGGGAAGGGCTCTTGGCAAAAAGCAGCCACCATCAAATTACTTAAATAGCTGTATAGGTCTCTATGTGCTTCAATGAAGGTAAAGAGTTGTGTCTCTGCCTAGCCCCTTAATGGAGAGAACTACAGAGGACAAATCACTAGACTGAATCAAGAGATAAGAATTCTAGTCTCAGTTCCCAAAATGTTTGTCTGACTGGTTCTTTAACCTCTTTAATAACTGGTTTCTAGATGAAGAAATTTTTTATGGAATTTGTGCTAAGGTAAAAAGGAAAAATTTTAAGAAGTATATATCCAGTCAAATATTAAGAGAGGAACATACATTCTAATAGGCCATACAGCATATGTATAAGGAAGGCTTCTAATTGAGAAAGGTGGGGACAGAAGCAAAACACGGATAAGGAGTGGGAAAGGGGGAAATAAGAGAAAAAAGTATAACTTGGAAAAAATAAGATGTTGGGAAACACATAGTAATTTTAACTGTGAATGTGAATGGGATGAATTCTTTCATAAAATGGAAGCAGATAGCAGACTGTATTAAAAGCCAGGATCCTATAATATATATATTTTTAAATTAAAGCTTTTTATTTGTATAACATATGTATGGGTAGTTCCCCAGCATTGATCTTTACAAAGCTTTCCATTACAAATTTTACCCCCAGTCCCCTCCCCTCCCCTAAAATGCAGGAAGTCCATGACATGTTAATAATGTTGAATTACTTGACAAGTTATGCAAGAAAAATCCTATCTACAAGAAAAAAAAGAAAATCAGAGAAAGGCAACACAATGCAAGCAAATATCAATAGAGATCATGAATGTTATGTTATGTTGTGGTCCATATTTCATATCCCTCTCTCTGGGTGTATATGGTTTTCGAGTGAACAACTGGAACTGGTTTGAGACAATTCTTTGTTGCAGAGAGCCATGTCCATCAGAATTGATCATCATGTAATACTGTTGTTGCTGTGTATGATGATCTCCTGCTTCTGCTCGTTTCACTCAGCATCAGTTCATGCAAGTCTCTCCAGGCCTCTCTGAAATCATCCTGCTGGTCGTTTCTTACAGAGCAATAATATTCCATAACATTCATCTATCATAACTTATTCAGCCATTCTCCAATTGATGGGCATCCATTCAGTTTCCAGTTTCTAGCCACTACAAAAAGGGCTGCCACAAACATTCTTGCACATGTGGGTCCCTTTCCCTTCTCTAAGATCTCTTTGGGATATAGGCCCAGTAGAAACACTGCTGGGTCAAAGGGTATGCACAGTTTAATAACTTTTTGAGCATAGCTCCAAATTGCTGTCCGGTTGGATCTGTTCACAGTTCCACCAACAATGTATTAGTGTCCCAGTTTTCCCACATCCCCTCCAACATTCATTGTTATCTTTTCCTGTCATTTTAGCCAATCTGACAGGTGTGTAGTGGTACCTCGGGGTTGTCTTAATTTGCATTTCTCTGATCAATAGTGATTTGGAGCAACTTTTCATATGACTAGAGATGGTTTTAATTTCATCATCTGAAAATTGTCTGTTCATATCCCTTGACCACTTATTTATTGAAGAGTGGCTTGAATTCTTATATATATGAGACAATTCTCTATATATTTTAGAAATGAGGCCTTTATCAGAACCATTAAATGTAAAGATGATTTCCCAATTTGATGCTTCCCTCCTAATCTTGTCTGCATTAGTTTTATTTGTACAGAAACTTTTTAACTTAATATAATCAAAATTATCTATCTGGTGTTCAATTAGGAGTTCCAGATCTTCTTTGGACATAAATTTATTCCTTCTCCACAGGTCTGAGAGGTAAACTATATTACGTTCCTCTAACTTGTTTACAAAATCACTCTTTATATCCAGATCATGAACCCATTTAGATCTTATCTTGGTATGTGGTGTTAGGTATGGGTCAAGCCCTAATTTCTTCCACACTAGTTTCCAATTTTCCCAGCAGTTTTTGCCGAATAGTGAGTACTTATCTCAAAAACTGGGGTCTTTGAGTTTATCAAACACTAAATTGTTAAGGTTATTGCCTAGATTGTCCTGATAACATATCCTGTACCATTGATTGCCTGCTCTATTCCTTAGCCAGTACCAAACAGTTTTGATGACCGCTGCTTTATAATATAGTTTTAGATCTGGTACAGCAAGGCCACCTTTATCTGCCTTTTTTTTCATTAATCCCCTTGAAATCCTTGACCTTTTGTTCTTCCAAATGAACTTTGCTACTATCTTTTCTAGATCTGTAAAATAATTTCTTGGGAGTTTGATTGGTATGGCACTAAATAAGTAGATTAGTTTGGGTAGTATTGTCATTTTTATTATGTTCGCTCTGCCTACCCATGAGCACTTAATGTTTTTTCCAATTGATTAGGTCTGATTTTATTTGTGTGGAAAGTATTTTGTAGTTTAGTTCGTACAGTTTCTGACTTTTCCTTGGCAGATAGATTCCCAAATATTTTATCCTATCATCTGTTATTTGAAATGGAATTTCTTTTTGTATCTCTTGCTGCTGAACTTTGTTGGTAATATATAAAAATGCTAATGATTTATGTGGATTAATTTTGAATCCTGCCACTTTGCTAAAGTTGTGAATTGTTTCTAGTAGTTTTTTAGTTGAGTCTCTAGGGTTCTCTAAGTATACCATCATGTCATCTGCAAAGAGTGATAATTTGGTTTCTTCATTACCTACTCTGATTCCTTTTATCTCTTTTTCTTCTCTTATTGCTAAAGCTAACATTTCTAATACAATATGAAATAGTAATGGTGACAGTGTACAGCCTTGTTTCACTCCTGATCTTATTGGGAATGGTTTTAGTTTGTCTCCATTACATATGAGGCTTGCTGATGGTTTTAAATAGATGCTACTGATCATTTTAAGGAAAAGCCCATTTATTCCTATACTCTCTAGTGTTTTTAATAGGAAAGGGTGTTGGATTTTATCAAATGCTTTTTCTGCATCTATTGAGATAATCATATGGTTTTTGTCAGTTTGGCTATTAATATAATTAATTATGCTGATAGTTTTCCTAATATTGAACCAGCCCTGCATCCCTGGTATAAATCCCACTTGGTCATAGTGTACTATCCTGGGGATGACTTTCTGTAATTTCATTGCTAATATCTTATTTAAAATTTTTGCATCAATATTCATTAGGGAAATTGGTCTATAGTTTTCTTTCTCTGTTTTCACCCTACCTGGTTTAGCTATCAGCACCATATCAGTCTCATAGAAGGAATTTGGCAGTATTCCTTCTGTCCCTATTTTCTCAAATAGTTTGTATAGTATTGGAATTAATTGTTCTTTGAATGTTTGGTAGAATTCACATGTAAATTCATCTGGCCCTGGAGATTTTTTCTTAGGGAGTTGGTTAATAGCTTGTTCTATTTCTTTTTCTGATATGGGGATATTTAAATAATTTATATCCTCTTCTGTTAACCTGGGCAATCTATATTTTTGTAGATATTCCTCCATTTCATTTAGATTATCAAATTTACTGGCATAAAGTTAGGCAAAGTAACTCCTAATTATTGCTCTAATTTCCTCTTCATTGGAGGAAAGCTCTCCCTTATCATTCTTGAGACTAACAATTTGATTTTCCTCTTTCCTTTTTCTTATCAAATTAACTAAAGGCTTATCTATTTTGTTGGTTTTTTCATAGAAAAAACTCTTAGTTTTATTTATTAATTCAATAGTTTTCTTATTTTCAATTTTATTAATTTCTCCTTTTATTTTTAGAATTTCCAATTTAGTATTTAATTGAGGGTTTTTAATTTGTTCTTTTTCTAGTTTTTTTAATAATAAGCCCAACTCATTGATCTTTTCTTTCTCTATTTTATGCAAGTAAGCATCTAGAGATATAAAATTGCCCCTTATAACCGCTTTGGCCGTATCCCACAAATTTTGGTATGTTGTCTCCTTATTGTCATTCTCCTGGATGAAATTATTGTGTCTATGATTTGCTCTTTCACCCATTCATTCTTCAGGATTAGATTATTTAATTTCCAATTAACTTTTGGTTTATTTTCTCCTGGCCTTATATTGCATGTGATTTTTATTGCATCATGATCTGAAAAAGATGCATTTACTATTTCTGCCTTTCTGCATTTGATTTTGAGGTTTTTATGCCCTAACACATGGTCAATTTTTGTATAGGTTCCATGGACTACTGAGAAAAAAGTAAACTTCCTACTATCTCCATTCAACTTTCTCCATAAATATATCATACGTAACTTTTCTAACAATTGGTTTATGTCCCTAGTTTCTTTCTTGTTTATTTTGTGGTTTGATTTATCTAATTCTGAGAGAACAAAGTTGAGATCCCCCACTAGTATAGTTTGGCTGTCTATTTCTTCTTGCATCTCTCTTAATTTCTCCCCTAGGAATTTGGATGCTATTGCACTTGGTGCGTATATATTTAGTATAGATATTGCTACATTATCTATGGTACCCTTTAATAAAATATAGTTTCCTTCCTTGTCTCTTTTGATTAGATCTATCTTGGCTTTTACTTGATCTGAGATAAGGATTGCTACTCCTGCTTTTTTTTGTTCACCTGTAGCATAATAGGTTCTGCTCCAGCCTTTTACCTTTATCCTATATATGTCACTATGTTTTATGTTTTTTATATTGTGGGATTCTGATTTTTAATCCAGTTTCATATTCGCTTCCGCTTTATGGGAGAGTTCATCCCATTCACATTCACAGTTAGAATAACTAATTCTTTATTTCCTGCCATCTTATTTACCCAAGTTATGTTTTCCCCTTTCCTTTCCCCTTTCTCCCTTCCCCCCTCCTCAGTAATTTGCTTTTGATGACCCCCTCCCCCAAACAATACTCCACCCTTTAGGTCCCCTCCCCCTGTTTTTACTCCTTTCCCCTGATTCTTCTATTTTCCCTTCTATTAGTTTATCTCTTTCTTTTCCTCCTTTCCCTCCCACTTCCCTCTAGCAACAGACAAGTTTCTATGTGAAAATCAAGTGTCTGATATACACTTTTAGACCCCAACCTGGTGAGAGTAAGATTTACACAATGCTCATCTCCCTCCCCTCTTTCTCTCAATTATACTAGGTTTTCTTTGCCTCTTCAAGAGATTTTACCTTGTTTTTACCTCCTTTTTTTTTTTTTAGATCTTATTTTACCACCTTTTCCCTCTTTTTCCCAGTATGACGACCTTTTCCCCTCTGGTTCTCTTTTTCATATTATGAAAGTAATATCTAGTTCATTATACCCCCAAACTTTAAGTATCCCCCTGGCA
The DNA here is from genome assembly GCA_023553655.1 of Myrmecobius fasciatus. Classification (NCBI taxonomy): domain Eukaryota; kingdom Metazoa; phylum Chordata; class Mammalia; order Dasyuromorphia; family Myrmecobiidae; genus Myrmecobius; species Myrmecobius fasciatus. The sequence goes on along the minus strand of JAJPUD010000800.1, from coordinate 96,754 downwards.
AAAATAAAGTTCTCAAGAGTCTTTTCCTTTTTACCTTTTTATGCATCTCTTGAGTTCTGTGTTTGGATGTCGAATTTTTTGTTCAGATCTGGTCTTTTCATTAGAAATAGGTGAAATTCACCTATATCATTGAATGACTATCTTCTTCCCTGGAGGATAATGCTCATTCTAGCTGGATAGGTTATTCTTGGCTATAATCCAAGTTCCTTTGTCTTTCGGAATATCTGGTTCCAGGCCCTTCAATCCTTCAATGTGGAGGCTGACAGATCGTGTGTGATTCTAATTATTGATCCTCGGTATTTGAATTGTTTCTTTCTAGCTGCAAGCAGAATCTTTTCCTTGGTGCTATAGTCCTGAAATTTAGCCACGATATTCCTTGGGGTTTTAATTTTGCAGTCCCTTTCAGGAGGTGATCCGTGAATTCTTTCAATGGTGATTTTGCCTTCTGATTCTACAATCTCAGGGCAGTTTTCTTTCAGGATTTCCTGGAAGATAGTGTTTAGATTCTTTTTTTCATCATGACTTTCAGGAAGTCCAATAATTCTTAGATTGTCTCTCCTAGATCTATTTTCCAAGTCAGTTGTTTTTCCTAGGAGATATTTCATATTTTCTTCTAATTTTTCATTTTTTTGTTTTTGTTTGACTGATTCTTGAAGTTTTATTGAGTCATTCACTTGCATTTGTTCAGTTCTTATTTTTAAGGTGTTGTTTTCTTCAGTTACCTTTTTAAGCTCCTTTTCTAACTGGCCAATTTGTTCATTGCACTCTTTTTCCACTTCACTAATTTTATTTTTCAATAAATTGGTGTCTTTATCATATCTCTTTTGGAGGGCTTCTTGCACTGACTTCAGTTTATTTTCCCATTTATCCTCCAACTCTCTTTTGAGATTCTGTATGCAATCTTCCAGAAAGACCTTTTGAAAAGGGGACCAGTGATGGTCCTTAATAACATCCTCTGAAGTTTTGTCTAAAGGAACCTCAGAATCTGGGGTCAGCCCTTCTCTGTCTCGATAAAAGCTGTCTATGGTGAGAGCTCTCTTTTGCTTCATTTTTTTTTTTTTTAAACAGCATGTATATCTCTTTAAGGTTTGGAAAAACCTAGGCTAAAGCTCCTTGCTCTGGGGTAATTTGGCGAAGGTGCTGGGCCGGTGGGGGCTAGGACTAAAACTGAATTACTCCTTAAACAAGGCAAGTCTGCCAGAACACCTGCCCCCAATCCGGGCAGAGTGTCCCGAGTGCCTCAGATAAACTCCAGGTGTTTGGAGTTTGGAGTTTTTGCCACAATGAGCTGAGCTGAGTCCCACCCTGACTTCCGGCCTACACCACTCTTTATCCCTCTGTCCAAGATAGACAAACCTGATATGAAGTTATTCAGAGGTATCAGCAAGCAGTATCCAAGTATTTCTAAATTCGTTGATTTGAAGATCAGTTCAGAGGCTTATTTTATTGTTGATTTGAGAGAAGATCGGAGGAGACGCAGAGAGTCACGTTTCCACTCCGCCATCTTGGCTCTGCCCCGCCTAATATGTTGTTTACAAGAAATACATTTGAAGCAGAGAGATACATACAGAGTAAAGGTAAGAGGCTGAAGCAGAATTTTTTATGATTTAGCTGAAGTAAAAAAAAAGCAGGAGTAGCAATCCTGATCTCAGATCAAGCAAAAGCAAAAATAGATCTAATTAAAAGAATTAAAGAAGGAAACTGCATCTTGCTAAAGAATACCATAGATAATAAAACAATATCAATATTAAACATATATGCACTAAGATGCATAGCATCCAAATTCAAAGAAAAAAAGTTAGGTGAGTTACAAGATGAAATAGAGTGTAAAACTGTACTAGTGGGGGATTTCAACCTCCCTCTATCAGAACTAGATACATCTAACCACAAACTAAATGAAAGAAATCAGGGAGGTGAATAGAATTTTAGAAAAATAAGGCATGATACACCTTTGGAGAAAATTGAATGAAAATTGAAAACAATACATCTTTTCTCAGCAGTACATGGAACTTGCACAAAAAATTGACCATGTACTAGGGCATAAAAACCTCATAATCAAAGCCAGAAACACAGAAAGAATAAATGCAGATAAGTAAGGAAACTACATCTTGCTAAAGGATAGATAACAAAATAATATCAATCAAAAACATATGCACCAAATGGTACAGCATCCAAATTCCTAAAGAAATTAAGAGAATTGCAAGAAGAAATAGCAAAAGTATACTAGTGGGAGACCTCAACCTTGCTCTATCAGAACTAGATAAATTGAACCACAAAATAAACAAGAAAGAAGTTAAGGAAGTAAATGGAATTTTAGAAAAGTTAGATATGAAAGACCTTTGGAGAAAATTGAATGGGAGCAGAAAGGAATATACTTTTTTCTTGGTGGTACATGGAACCTATACAAAAACTGACCATGTATTAGGACATAAAAACTTGAAATGCAACAAATCATAAAAACAATCAATAATTTCATCTAAGAGAATAACAATAATGATTCAACATATCAAAAATTATGGGATACAGCCAAAGCAGTTCTATTTCATATCTCTAGATGCTTATTTGAAATAAAATAGAGAAAGAGAAAATCAATGAATTGGACATGCAACTAAAAAAGCTAGAGGGAAAAAACCCTTCTAGATATGGATCACAATCAGTGCAAAGACATGGAGCTAGTGATAGAATGGTGTGTAACAAGAACATTAAGTAGTCTATTATGTCTAGATTGTAAAGTGATAAAGGGGAGTGGAGGGAAAGAAAATGAAAGATGAGAATATTCTTGATATTGTAGTATAACAGCCTCCTTGCAACATGCCTCATTTCTTAATCATAGCCTTGCAGAGAATAAAGTATGGACGTGTCAGTATGCTATGTAGCACACCTCTTCTCCTCCAGTGGAGGGCCAGTAGGAATGTTCCTCACATTCAATTCACTGGATAAATAAGAATTGAGGATCATTAGGGGATTCTGAATGTGTTTTACTGGAAAGATGCTGGTGCCCTCAACAGAAACAGGGAGGTTTGATGGAGGGGCAAGTTTAGTTGGGGGGAAATAACCAATTCTGTTTTAGGTTGATTTGAGATGCCTATAGGGCATGCAGGGGCAGATGTTCAAACAGGTAATTGATGATGTGAGACTGGAGATCTTGAGAGATGATAGCTTAGTCAATCATCTATCCTTATATAAATGATAATCCAATCCATGGAAGCTGTTGAAGTCACTCATAGGGTAGAGAGAGAAGAAAGATGTAGAATAAGGGCCCTTGTAGTATGTTTGGGGAATATTTTTGTCTAGGAGAGCAAGATAAAAATTGGCCCCATGTGATGGTCAGCTATGATGGACTTGATTCTTCTCAACAATGATTCAAGGCAATTCCAGTAGAGTTGGGGTGGAAAATCCCAGTTGCAACCAGAGAGAACTATGGAGACTAAATATGGATCAAAGGATAGTATTTTCACCTTTTTTGTTTTCTTGTGTCTTTTCTCCCCTTTTGGTCTTTTTTTTTTTTTTTTTTTTTTTTTTTTTTTTTGTAAAAAAAAAAAT
>JAJPUD010000800.1:67494-93111 GCA_023553655.1 Myrmecobius fasciatus | reverse complement strand
TTTTTTTTTTTTTTTTTTTTTTTTTTTTTTTTGGTACAATGACAAATGTGGAAATATGTTTAAAAGGATTGCATATTTTTACCCTATATCAGATTGTTTGCTTGTCTTGGGGAGGAGGGGAATAAGGGAAAGAGGAGGTAGAAAGATTTTGAATACAAAATATTACAAAGTATTTGGAAAAATAAAATACTGTTAGAAGGAGGGGGGGCGGAGAATGTTGCCTCAGAAAAGAAGCAGCATGATGAGGCAATCTGATGTGGGAAGAAAACCAGAATGGAGGAATGTTATGAAAACTGAAGGTAGAGAGTAGTTGAGAAAACTCTCTTCTCAGATATTTATCGATTGTGTGACCTGAACAAGTCACTTAACCTTATTTGACTTAGTTTCCTCATCTCTAAAAGGAGCTGGAGAGCTACTCTGCTAAGAAAAAATAGGATCATGAAGAATAGAACAAGACTGAAAAAAAGATTGAATATTATTATATATTTTACTTCAAATTTTAGAAATAATTTCTTTTTTTTCTTTTTTTTTGCTGAGGCAATTGGGGTTAAGTGACTTGCCCAGGGTCACACAGCTAGGAAGTGTTAAGTGTCTGAGGACAGATTTGAACTCAGGTCCTCCTGACTTCAAGGCTAGTGCTCTATCCACTGCGCCACCTAGCTGCCCCTGAAATGATTTCAAAAGAACTATAATCCCACCTCTGTAGGACCTGCCATTTTAAACCTAGTTCAGGAAAAGTATCAGTCACAGATCAGTGATTCATAATCCTCTAAATTAGAAAATCTATTTAGTTATATCAAGGGATGTCATGAGATTCTTTTTATACAACATGCTTTAGAAAAGTAAGTGTTTTGAGAGTTAGAAGAATCAGAATTGTGGGTTAGCTAGGTGATTATTACACTCAGCTTCTTTACCAATAATATGAAAATATTTTACTGGGTGATTTTTTTTAAGGCCCTCTATAACTTAAATATCCTAAAACTGTGAAATTGAAATACCATTGAATTGAGATAAATATATGGAATGCTAAAAACTCATATCTATTTGTATATTAATATGATTCTGACTAGATAAAATGATAATTTATGCCTTTTTACTGTGTGACTACATTGTTAGCATTTGAAACAGGCTATTAGATTGCATTAATTGAAATGTGTAAAAATTCAACATGTTGGAATTGTAACCAACATTTAAATCATATAATAGGTTTCTGAGCCTATTATTTAAAACTATCATTGCCAAACAAAATATTGCCAAAGTACAAGCTTATTAGAGACATGAATCTGAACCAACATCAACACGTGATGGGCAGTAGAGGTGTACAAAGTTTAACCAAAATACAATCTCTACTGTAAATTGAGCTTCTAGTCTGGTACACAATAATACATGATAAATACATTTAAATAGGGATACAATTGAGTACTATGTATAGCCTGCATTCTGAAAAATGAAAAGGTTTACATATATGAGTTAGTATTTGAGTTGGGCTTAGAAAGAAGAAAAAGGAAGGGAAAGAAATTTTAGGGATAAGTTATAGAAGCAGCTAGGTAACACCATAGTTCATAGACTCAGTCACATCAGAGTCATAGACTTTTATCTCATATGACTCATCTTCCTGAACTCAAATTTGGCCTCAAATACTTACTAGTTGAGTGACCTGGGCTAGTCACTTAACCCTTTCACCTCAATTTCCTCATTTGTAAAATGAGCTGGAGTTACAAGTAAATGGCAAACTACTTTGTATTTTTGAACAACAAAAATTTAAGACTGAAGTTATCCAGATAGTAAGACCTTTTCTGATTCTCCCTCCTCTCTCTATTCATTGAAGGTACTTCCCCTTCATAATATACCCCAAAAATTATCTCCTACTTTTTATTTTTATTTTATGTACATTTATGTGTACTTCTCCTTGAAGGCAGGGATGTTACATTTTTGTCCTTGAAAGTCCTTATTGCCTTGGTACATAGTAGGTGCTTAATAAATATTCATTGATTTAATAATCAAAGTTAGAAAGGAAAACTAGAAACATGAATGTTTATATCACTGTCAAATGCATGGAAACTGATAGTGATCATTTATTTGTATACTTGAATTTCATGCTTTACCATTTCAGTGACATCATTTTAATGATATAAATAAGTATTTCTCTTACTATAGCATATGTATCTTTTCCCCAAATAGTCTAAGATATATATTTTTACATATATTGTTATACATATATAGTTTTTACATATATGGTTATACATTTGTGCATGCTTATGAGGGCATATGTGGACATGTATGTATATAAAGATATACATGCATGAATGTGTGTGTACATATGTATATATAAAAATACACATATAAATATATCACCTAGACATTTAATAAATGTTTGTTGATTTCAGTTTTTTTGGACTGCATTGTTCTGTTTGCTGGTGACCATGAAAAATGGCATAATACTTAACTTTTGAGCCCCCATTTCTTTTTCACCTCGTCATGTAAATACAATGATGATGTTAAATATGATCCCTTAAGTTCATTCAAACTTTGAAATAAAAAAATTAATACATTATATCAATATTGAGTTCAACAAAAATTTTATTAACATATATAACAAAAAAGCCAATTAATTAATCGTGAATTATATGAAATATATGAAATACTTTGCCAGACATATAAAGATAAAACCTGATATAGTTACTGCCCTCATGAAGCTTATAGGCATTTAGCAGCTAGAAAAACAAATAAAACAAGAACATAGAAAAGTATAATATAAAAAGTAATGTGATTAAGGATTTTTTTTGTGTGTGGAAGAATTTTAGAAACTTTATAGTGGCATAGGCAATTCACAGAAAAACAAATAAAACAAAAACAAAAGTATAACATAAAAAGTAATGTGATTGAGGATTTGTGTGTGTGTAAGAACTTTAGAAACTTTATAGTGCCATATTATTTTATTTTGTTATAGTAGAGGTCCAAATAAAGAGACATGAGTGATTTGAAGATGATGAAATTATTTATAGTTAGAGTTATCAGGGAAATCTTCATGACCTGATCCTTGAAGAAGAAAAAGGATATTAATTGAAAGAAATTCATATGGAATCTATTTTAGGTGTGGGGGATGATATTGTATATACAAATTCATAAAGCTGCAAAACAGCAGCAAAATTTTAGGATTAGTCTAATTGGCCTGAAATGTAGAAGGAGGGAAATAATGTGAAATAAGCTTGAAAAAGTATGTTGGTGGAGGGAGCCTGGAATACTATTAAGAGTTGATGTTTTAAGGATCAGCTGGGTGTCACAGTGAATAGAGCACCAGTCCTCAACTCAGGAACTCAGGAGGACCTGAGTTCAAATCTGGTCTCAGACACTTAACTTTTCCTAGCTATGGGGCCTTGGACAAGTCACTTAACCTCAATTGCCTCAGCAAAAAATAATAATAATAATAATAAATAAATAAATAAAAATTAAAAAAAATTGGTAGGCATTGGGAAGCCACTTAAGTTTTGAGAATGATGATCAGTCTTATGCATTAAAAAAGTTAATTAGAAAAATTGAGTTGATATGGGGGCAGCTAGATGGTGAAGTGGGTAGAACACCAGTCCTGGAGCCAGGAGGACCTGAGTTCAAATGTGGTCTCACTACTAGGTGTGTGACCCTGGACAAGTCACGTACACCAATTGCTTCTCATAAAAAATTGGATTGATAACTGGATTGGAGAGAGAAAAACTTGGAGGGAGTGAGACCAATTAGGCTGTTTATATAGTCCAGATAAAAAGTAAAGAGGGCCTGAAACAGGATAAATAAAATGGGTATAGAAAGGAGAGGCCAGGGGCAGTTAGGTGGCACAGTGGATAGAGCACCAGCCCTGAAGTCAGGAAGACCTGAGTTCATATTTGATCTCAGACACTTAACATTCCCTAGCTGTGTGACCCTGGGCAAGTCACTTAACCCCAATTGCCTCAGCAAAAAAAAAAAAAAAAAAAAAGAGGCCAGAGGCTGGACATGATGGAGAGACAAAATCCACTGATTGGATGTGGGGTTTGAGAGACATTGAAGAATCAAAAGATAATTCTGAAATCAGGTATTGGGATTTTTGGTAACCTATTGGTGATATCTGTAGAAATTGTGAAATTTAGAAAAGGGATGTGTTCTATGAGGGGAAAAGATGAGTTTGGACATATTGGCAGAATGGCTTAGAGATATCCAGTAGTTATTTGAGAATCTGAAAATCAGAGAATCCCATGTTAGCTGGTCACAGTAGACCATAGTAGAGTACAGTACTATGCTCCTCTCCCTCACAATGTGCCTAGACATCTAAATCTAGGAGTATGGTTTCAGCCCCTTTTACTCACTTTTTGCTTCCATATTTTGGATATGGATAACTGAGGACCTCTAGTGTTGTTCAATTTCATACTTGTTATATTTGGGCACTTTCCTTCTTCCCCATTTCCTTTTAATTTAATATGATCAGCCAGTGTTCAAAGAAACAAATTTCTCCCAGGCCTTAATGTTCTTTGTTCTAAAAGTCCTTCATTGTTCCAGAATGCCATATACAACTGTTCACTTCCTTTTTGTTTGTTTGTTTTAATTATTTTTTGTCTTTTTAAAATTTAAAGCTTCTTATTTTCAAAACATATACATAGTTTTCAACATTCACTCTTGCAAAACCTTGAGTCCTGATTTTTTTCTCCCTCTCTTTCTCCACCCCCTCTCCTAGACAGCAGGTATTACAATATATGCTAAACACATGCAATTCTTCTATACATATTTCTACAATTATCATGCTGCACAAAAAAAATCAGATAAAAAAGGTAAAAAAAATGAGAAAAAAATGCAAACAAACAATAATGAATAAAGTGAAAATACTATGTTATGATTCACATTTAGTCCCCACAGTCCTCCTTCTGGGTGCAGATGGCTCTCTCTATCTATCACAAGACCATTGGAACTAGTCTGAATTACCTCACTGTTGAAAAGAAGCACATATAATATCATCGTATAAACTTGTTGTTGCTGTGTACAATGTTCTCTTGGTTCTACTCACTTCATTTAGCATCAGCTCATGCAAGTCTCTCCAGGCCTCTCAGAAATCATCCTGCTGGTCGTTTCTTACAGAACAATAATATTCCATAACATTCATATACCATAATTTATTCAGCCATTCCCCAGCTGATGGGCATCCACTCAGTTTCCAGTTTCATGCCACTACAAACATTTTTGCACATATGGGTCCCTTTTCCTCCTTTAAGCTCTCTTTGGGATATAGACCCAGTAGAGACACTGCTGGATCATAGTTTGATAGCCCTTTGGACATAGTTCCATTTTGCTCTCCAGAATGGTTGGATCAGTTCAACTGTTCAGTTCCTATTACATCCATTCTTTCCCCTTTCATTGGTGTCTCTGATGAAAATGCTATCTGTAAGACAAATATTAGTTTAACTTTTTGACCAAACATTCATAATTCTTAAGAGATTCTTTCCAAATTATTCCTGGCAATATTATGAGTTCAAAAATGGATCACCATAGTGAATGGTAGGCCTAAGGTTTGACTAAGAACTTTTAGAGGGTTCTCCATCACATCTTGAATACATACATGGGAAGACACATGGCTGTTTCCATTCCCGTTCCCACTACCCCAAAAGTATCTTTCTTTTCCATTGAATCAAGGACAGATCTTGGTGACATTTGTAAAGTTCCTTTATCCTTTCATGGGAAAAGGGAAGGCTCCTAACTCTGCAGAAGTTCCAGAGCCATCCTTTTTGTAAAGAATCTTGTATCATGTTTTTAGATGCTCCAAATGCCTTTCATTTTCTTCCCTCTTTTTTTTTTTTTTTTTTTTTTTTTACAACTTTCTTCTACTTTCTAACTTCTGGACAATCCTAAATAATTCTGATTTGAATTCCTCTCTGTTCCATTAGAAACTGATTTTTTCTTGTTCTTTTTTTTTCATGGGATCAATGGATCTAAGCTGGAAGGAATCTTAGAGATTCCCCTACATTTTACAAATGAGGAAAGTGAGGTCCAAAGTTTTGCAATTGGTAAATTTAAGAGGTGGGATTTGAATTTAGGTCTTCTAATACTCTTTCCACTAAAGCATGATTTTTTTTTTTTCCTGCCCTGCAGAGGAATATTCTACCCTTTCTAGTAAGTTGGAAAGCAGAGGCACAACTGCCCCTTAACCCTGTGATCATCTTCTCTTGTAAGGAGTATAATTTGTAGATTGCTTTGCAGATCACTAAAATGATGACACTCAACATACCTACAGACGTTGAGAGCCTCTATTACTTGTGTCTCCTATGACTATTCCTCTTGGGAAGTACTGTGGCAAGCTGCCGTGAATGTTGCTTTGTCCTTTGGAGCCCTGTTGTCATGGATTCAGGAGTTCTTACTTTCATAGGGCACTTTTATTTTACTCTTCCTCTTCTGGTCTCTGCGGTATTTAGCCAGTAATTAGCTGACTCTTGTTCATGCTCTAATTGCCCCCAGTGCAAATAATAACTTCAGTTAGTAGAAACCATTCAATAATAACCTTGCCAGAAAAATTCCAAACTCACATCCTCCTGTTACTGTTTTCATTTTTGCTTGTTCATTTTGTTTCACAGATGTCTTGCAACCTCTCAGTCATTGATTGCAGTCAGTAGTACTCTCCTTTTCTTGTGTATTCAAGAAACTGAGGCAGAGTGAAATCACTTCATTTCCCGCCATCACAGGAAAATGAGTCTTCCTGATCTCAGGCCTAGCACTATCCACTAGGCCACTTAGCAGCTCTGAATTCAGTCTCTGGCACTGTTTGTAAGCTCCTGGACAAGACTTGTATTTCCTTGTCTGTAAATGGGAATGAGACCAAGAGTGCCTATCTGGTAGGAATGTTGTGAGCATTAAAGCAGTTTACAAATCTTTATGGCCTACATAAACATTTATTATTATTGTTTTCATCTTTTTTATTGCAGTTCAGATAGAAATGGATATGGGGTCAATATCTTCATTTTTCTTCTTTATTTAATGTACTGTGGATGATTTTTGTTGTTATTCAGTCATCTTTGACTCTTCATGACCCTGTTTGGGGTTTTCTTGGCAGATTTACTGGAATGATTTGCAATTTCCTCCTCCAGTTCATTTTCAGATGAGAAAACTGAGGTTAAGTGACTTATCCAGAGCATTATATAGGTGAATAAAATAAGTTTTTTTAGTTGAAGGCTCATAGTAAGCATCTACTTGAATAAAAATTGTTCATTCCATCTTTTGTGAGACTCTTTTTTCCTTATTTAGTCAAGAGTCCTTCTCTTAGCCATAATGTGAAGGGTAATCCCCTTCCCTGCCTGGCTAATTCATTTATGGGTGATGTATGCAGTTGGAGCTCATTGTGACATGTGGTGTAAGATGTTGCTGTAAGCCTATCTATCCCAGGTTCTTTCCAGTTTTGCTAGAAATTTTTGTTGAATACTTTAATCCAAGTAGTTGGTGCCCTCTGGTTTGTTAAGTACTGTGCTATTATGTTCAATTACTTCTGGATTTTGGGTACCAGATCTCTTCCATCTACCTCATTCTAGATGCTACAGCTCATTTACCACCTTTCACACAGAAAATTTTTCTGATAACCCCAATTGCTAGCACTCTCCTGGAAACACTTTGTATTTAGTCATCTTGCTTTTGTTTTTGTATTTATTCTGTATATTGCTAATATGTAATTATGCGATGAATCTCAACCTTTAAGAAAGGTTAAATGCCTTACCCTCCCTTAGTTATTTTTTTAATTAAATTTTATTTCTTTTCAATTAACAAGCATTTGTTTTCTCTCCCTCCCAAGTTTCAATATCACCACCATCCTCTCCCAAAACAGAACAAAATAAAAACACTTTTAACAAATATGTGTAGTCAGGCAAAACAATTTGTCATTGGAATGCCAAAAAATATTTGTCCCTAAGTCATTTAATTTAGTTTCCTCAAATTTTTATTTTTGGGGGATTGCTCTGTTATAATTTAGTAATTGGGCCATTCACGAGTCTTTAATGAAATAACCATACAAGTATACATAGATAATATGTGAGTCTGTGTCTTATGACTGTGAGCCATGTGAGCCTTGTATTTTTTAGGGGAAGAAGAAGACTTGCCCCTTCCTTTCCCCACCTTCTTCAAAACAGAGATTCTTCAATTATTATTGTATCAACATTTAGTCAGGGCTGGCTAAGTAGAAAATACTTCAGCTTTAACAAAACTTCCTGTGTTGACTTTATTCCCAATAATGTGGATGACTAGTCTGCTTTTAAGTGAGAAGGGGGACATTTTTCATTTTTTGTTGGTTGATTTGTTATACTTAAATTTCCCAGTACCTAGCACTGGGTATACAGTAGGTACTTCATAAGTATTTCTTGAATGTTGGATCAGTAGTTGATTTCTTATCCTGCCCTTGATATTTTCTCCATGTTTTTCTAACTTTGTTTAGTATGTTTCACTGCATAGGAGAAGCAGGGAATCCTCTCTCCTGCTGCCCAATCCAACCAGGATCTTGGAGAAATCTGAGTTGACTTGTCCTGACCCCTTAAACCATTCTTAATACTGTAGCTCTAGTAAAACACCAGGTTGGAATTTTGAAAAGATTGTTTTTTTTCCTAGGGGGATTTGCCATTGTCTTCCTGGTGAGAACAAGCAATGGGATGAAGTGTGCCCTCAAACGCATGTTTGTCAACAATGAACATGACCTCCAAGTGTGCAAGAGAGAAATCCAAATCATGGTAAGTCTGTTCATTTCAATTAAACATTTATGAAACAATGACAAATTATATAAATATAGGAAATTGATACAAATATAAAAAGATATATAAATTCCACAGATTTATCTGTCTTAGATATCAAATCTTAAGCAAAGAAGCTTAAATATCTTTTTCCCTTTAGTTAATTGTTTCTTGTGTCTAAAGCATCATTACAAATAAAAATCTAACTAACTTTTCCTTATGGTTGATACCTTGGAAGAATGACAAATAGGATCGTTTCTTTAGTTTTTCTTTGACTTCATCCAGATCCCTTAGGAGCTTCTATTGGCAATGTAGAAAAACCTGCTTTGACTGACTTTCATTGGTGGGTATTAGACTTTTTTTTTTTTGCTGAGGCAATTGGGGTTAAGTGACTTGCCCAGGGTCACACAGCTAGGGAATGTTAAGTGTCTGAGACCAGATTTGAACTGAGGTCCTCCTGACTTCAGGGCTAGTTCTCTATCCACTGTGCCACCTAGCTGCTCCTTAGACTTTTTTTATGAAAAATCTTTGGCATCCATGAAGGTAACAGCTTGGTGATCGGGTTAAGCCATGGATGTAAAGTTGAAGGATATAGTTTTTAGCTCAAAAGGAAAAACTGCCTACAAATTAGAAATGCCTAAATTCAGCCCAAATTACAAAAGGCTGCCTCAAGGGATGTAGTAAGTCCTTATTCCCTGGAAGTTTGAAGCAAAAGCTAAATAACACCCTTCCAGGAATATTATTTAGGGGATTTCAGCTGAAGATTAGGTAGGACTAAATATCCAGTGAGAAAAGTAAAGAAGTGAGCCTGACTGGCTTTGACACATTAAAATAGATGTACCTGAAGAATTTGACTAAAGGATGGGGCTTTATGGGAAGAAAGATCTGCTATCAAGAAAAGGCTATAGAAATATAGGCATTTTCTGGGTAAAAATGTTGCTAGGACATGAAGGAGAAGGCCAGAGAGTGAGTAGTGGAAGCAGGAGATGAAAGGTCTCTGAGGTTCTATGATTCTATTGGTTTTAGAATTTAACCCTGTTTTTTGTGACTATGAGAAATACATTGAGATATAGTGAACTAGGTACTATAGGAACTAGGAAGGAACTAGGAATGAGAAGACCTGGATTGTAGTTATGGTTCCACCCTTTAGTAATTGTGATATTAGACAATTCTGCTTTCTCATTGATAACATGGAGGTAATATTTATACCTCATACAATAGAAAGGTAAGCAAGGTCTTTAATAAACTGCAGTTTATTATTGTAATGATGATGATGATGATGATGATGATGATAATTCTATACTTCGGTTCTTTAAAAACTGAATGGAATAAGCAAAATCATATAGAGTGTATTCAGTCAGAGGAATCTTTCTCTAAGAGGTACCTAATTTTCTTGAAATTTGTGGGCATGGTCATCCCAAGAGCAAGGCAAAGCAAAGATAGGGGGCAGGGTGCCTTTGTTGCTCTCTGAGTGAGAAAAAACTGGAGGAGCTTTCTCCAGCAAGTGGTAGTGAAAAGAGAGGAATGGATTTCAAGCTGGAAAATCATAGATCTAGAGTTGGGTGGGACCTCAGAGAAATCTGGTTCAATGCCTTCATTTTACAGATAAGACTTTAGTTTTGCCCAAGGTCACTCAGGTGAGATTTAAACCCTATTTCTCTGATGGGAGAACATGGGTACTTTCTGCTGTACCGTTCAAGTTCTTGCTTTGACCCTTAATACTTTCTGACACTTCAGTAACTTTCCAAAAAACAATTTTCAAAGTGAAAGATTGGACAGGAGAAGCTCCACCATGTGATTTATCCTAAGGCCTGTACCATCTATGGAGATAATGTGTCTCTGTACTATCCTGCTGAAGTAACAAGATAATACAGTGACTAGAGTGCCAAGCCTAGAGTCAGAAAGGTTCATCTTCCTGATTTCCAATCTAGCCAGAGATACTTTCTAGCTGTGTGACCTTGGAAAAGTCCCTAAAACCCATTTGCCTCAGTTTGCAAAGCTAAGCAATATTCCATCACCATAGTTTTCTACTTCTTTAAAAAAAAAAAATTATCTGTATTCCAAGTGGACTTCAGTTTTTTTTTCATCTGTGATATGAATGAATTGAATTAGATTGTCTTTGAAGGCTCTTGCTCCTTTTGATATTTAGCTCTGACATATATGCGCTACAGCCTTTGTTCTTACTTTCCATATTTGCAGAACAAGAATATATGTCTCTTTCATGCTTTGAGTCTGAAATAGATGAAGTAAGTGAGATTGCATTGTATTGGGGTTTGATCAGTCGGCTTTATTGATGCTTCTTAGCTAATTGCACAGGGGTCCCATTTTAGAAAATTATCTTGCTCTGGCTGGCAGAAAGATGAATTCTCACTAATAGATCTTGGCTACCTTTCTTATTTGACATTAACCCAGATTTTTTTCAGATTCCCAATTATTTTTTCTTAGGATTTATAGACCGCCTCAGATGGATCACAGCTGATTTGTGTTTCATTAAATGTAAAGGCACCATTTGTTCTTTCTTCTGAACCCTTTAGAGGACATGACCTAAAAGAATCTCTTGATTCATTTTCAGCTTCATTTCCATCCACTCCCTTAAGTAAATCTCATTTTCCAAATAAAAACAAATTCAGGAAGGTCAGATTTGGCATGAAAATGATAGAAGTTTATGTAAATCATAAATTTTAAAGCTAGGATGGAATTTTAGGGGTTATGGAGTCCAATCCATCATTTTACAATGGAGGAAAATGCAGCCCAATAGAGTTAAGTGATTTGCCTGAGGTCTTACAGCTTGCAAATGGAGTTGAGACATCAGCTCAGGTTTTTTGTCTCCAAGGCCAGTAGGTCTCCTGTGATTGCCATTGCCTTTTGAGTAGTCAGTGAGCAATGCAATGATACATGGAATTAATAGTGGTATGGCATCCTGGAATAAGGAGAACTCTGCCTTGATCAGGACCCACCTAGTGTTCTCTTTCTAGGTATACCACCATTAAGAGAAGCTGGACACTAACCAGGATGATAAAGGTCATTCTACTCATGTCACATGGGTGATGGTTTAGCTTAGAGAAGCAACTGTCACATCAAAATGAAATTATACTCATTCTACTTGATTCCAGAAAGCAGAATTGGAAGTAATGGGTACAGGTGGCAAAAAGATACATTTAGACAAGATGTAAAACAAAATATCTGATAAGTAGAGCTATCCAAAAGTGTAACAAGTTGATTTGGGAGGTAGTGAATTCTCCTGGTTAGAGGTCTTCAAGCAAAGCCTGCTTGAGACAGTGAGTTCTCCCTTTGCAAAATTCTTTGTTAGGTATATTGTAGGAGAAATTATTGTTCAAATATGAGGTAGACTACGTGGCCATTGGGATCCAATGGATTTTATTGTACAAGCAAAAATCTTTTATATATATATTATCTCAGTTTATCCTTATAACAACTTTGAGGAGTAGGTACTATTATTATTCCCCTTTTGCAGAAGAAAAGACTAAAAAAGAAAGACATCAAGTGATTTTCCCAGCATCAGAGAGGTGCTAAATATCTGAGGCCAACCTGAGAAAAGCCACAGGGAAGAAAACCCAGTTCCTTGATTCTATTTTTATCTGGCACTCACTATTCCTTTTTCAACAATTGCTTGGATGAGGAATTTCTAGCTGCCTAATTTCACCTGGCATTGGACAACTCTATATAAATTGGCCCTAATAGAATTCAGTGCAAAATCTCTAAAGGGATGATAAAAACCATTTGGAAGAGAATAGTTAATCTAAACATAACCTTCAGGCACTGTGGAAATAGGGAACCCTGCTTGTTCAGAGAATAAAAATGAGACAAACTGATTGAAAATGTCAGAGGGACTATAACTAATAAATTGACCAAATACTTTTAAGATTTTAAAGTGAATACCTGAAATTCAAGTTGTTCTTTTACACATATAAAATGAAAAATAAACATGTTTTGCAAGTTCATTTTGAAATTTAGTGATAAGGGTGGACAGGCTAATTCCCAAGAAAGTGGTATTAGAAAAATCCAGACGGAAGTTATGTCAGCCCAGATTTTCTGTAACTTTGTTATGGTTGGTGATGGTTTCAGCTTTCAGGAAGTTGATTCATTAATCTTAATAAATGAATTCATACTTAAGATGCTCTATTATTAGAGTAGGGAGTAGGTCTCCGAGTTTAATGATTATTATGGTTTGGTTGTAAGGCTGTATTTTATCTGCGTATCCTATGGTAACTTTTTTCAAACCCATCGTATTTGTAACCATCAATTTCCTAGGCCTTTATTTATTAGTTTTAAAAAATTATAAAGGGGTAGCTAGGTGGAGCAGGGGATAGAATGCTAGATGTAGAGTCAGGGGGACTGAGTTCAAATGCAAATTCAGACACTTACCATCTGTGTGATCCTGGCTACATTGCTTAACTGCAATTGCCTCTATTACCACTACGAATTTTTTTTTTTTTTTTTTAAAGTGGATAGGAATTAGACCTGTGATTTCAGTGAATCAAGAACTATTCATTGAGAGATGATGATAGAAAACTATTTCATTGAATGATAATAGAGATAGATAATTGAAAGATAATAGAGAACTATTTAATTGAATAGAGAACTATTTCCAGGTGAAGAAATTCCCTTTACCAGTTTAGGTCAGAACTTTTTCTGCTACTTAACCATCTTTCAGAGTTTCAGAAATTAAGTAACTTGACCAGCATCACCTGGTCATTATATGTCAGAGGTGACACCTGAATTCCAGGTCTTCCTGGGTAATAAAGACAGAACTCTTTTGCTGAGGCAATTGGGTTAAGTGACTTGCCCAGGGTCACACAGCTAGGAAATGTTAAGTGTCTGAGACCATAAAGACAGAACTTTTAAAAATAGTTTAATTTAAACAGCATTACATAACAACTCAGAGATGACATACTAGTCTTAAAAGAAAACAAAAATCAAAAGATACAAATCAGTACTTTCCCATTTCTCAACATATTGAGTTTGAAATACTTATGAGACAACCAGGTGAAGATGTTGATAATATGGGACTAGAGGTCAAAAGAGAAATGATGACTGGATATGTGCATTTGGGAGTCATCTATATAGAGATGATAATTGAACCCTTGGAAATTCATGAGATAAGTCAGAGTAAGTATAAAGAGAGGAGGAGAGAATCCAGAACAGAGTACTGGGATACAATCAGTTTTTTTGGATGGGAGGAAAAAAATAAAAATTAGCTGATCAACTGATAGAAGAACCAAGAAAGAGCAGCATCATGGAAGCCAAAAAATGACATAGTAGTGAGTCGAGAGATGGTATTAGAAGTCAGATTATAAGGGATTGAGAATGCAATGAAATATGAGGATATGAAGACAATGAATCTAGTAGATAGCCCTTTCCAGGATTTTAGCTGTGAAAGGAAGAAGATGAAATGGAGAAATCAGTAAAAAATGTTAAAGAACAGATGAGATCTAAGTGTATTTGTAAGCATCAAGGAAAGAGAACCACTGATAAAGAGAGAGATTATGGATGAGAGAGAGGGAATGATTGCAGAAGTGAGCTTCCAGAGGAAGTGGGAAGGGATGAAATTAAGAGCATCTCTGAGCTTTGACATGAAGAAGATCTATCTTTTTGTCAGACACTGAAGTAAAGAAGGCAGTACATTAGAAGGTGATGAAGTGAGATTTTGAATTGTAGAGTGGAGGACAAGGGGAAACTTAAGGTAATGCCCATTATTTCTCCAATCTGGAATGTAAGGAGGAACGGAGAAGTTAGGTGGACCATAATTCGAGGCTATGGTTTGGCCTGTTGTTAAGTTATTGCCAATCTTTCACTCAACATCATCCTCATAATCTGCTTTCTCTGGTCCTACTTCTCTAATACTGAATGCTAGTGAGAAAAGTCATGCAATGATCCTGATAGGACCAGCTCTAAAGTCATGTTATTTAATTTCATCTGGCAGTCTTCATTTTTCCTTGACTATCACAATTTCCACAGGAGCTAACCAGCCCTTCAGTTCTCTTTTTCAAGATTCCTGCAACTTGCCCAACTTCTTTCTCAGTAGATGAGTAGCTCTTTTGCTTGAAAAAATTGAGATAATTTGTCATCAGCTTCTTACATCTTTTTTTTCTGTACCTCAAAAAGAATCTTTTCAGATCCTTACCTCTTTTGCTCTAGACTTAAAGAAGGAAATGGTCTTTCTTGCCAAGGATGATAATTAATGGCCATGTGATCTTAGGCAAGTCACCAAAAATCTGTCTAACTAGGTTTCCTCATCTATAAAATGGGGATAATATGACCTAACTTCCAGGGTTGTCATGGTGATCAAATGAAATAATCTTTGCTTAACACTTTGAAAACTTTAAATTGTTATATAAATACTAACTACTTCTACTTCTCCTCTTCTTCCTTCTGGCTCTTGCCCATGCGATCTTTCCCTCATTCTCTTCTTCAATTGCTCTTTCGACTAGGTTCTTAAAAATCCTTCACTTGATACTGCCAAGCTTTGTTCTAGTCTTTCCTCTTTTTTACTGCCCAACTCTTAAAAAAACTTAAAATGTATCATCCTCAAGAACAAATATCATTTGTCTTTCTTGGTACCTTCAGTGCTTAGTGAGGGGTATGATTCACAGTAAAAAGTTATTAAATGGGTTGTAATTGTCCAACTGGCTTCTCTTCCTTACCCATCCCTCCATTCACTTTCCAACTTATGACCCTACCAGTCCATGGAAACCTCTAAACAAGGTTAATAGATTTCTCATAATTGCTAAATTCAGTCACCCTTTCTCAGACTTACCTGACCATTCTGCAGGTTTTCACATTTCGGATATCCATCTCTACCCCTTTGCTTTTTATCTAGCCTTAATTACTGAATGGATATTGCCTCAGTCAAACAGAGCTTTCAAAAGACTAACGTCCCCCACTGCATCCAAGATTATCTCAGTTATCCTGATCTTGCCAGTGGACCTAGATGCCTTTGGAGGAGACAGTGAAACTGGTGATTTTGCACAGCCTTTATTCACTTAAAGCCAACTTGCTTGCATGTCATGTCACCACTTCACTGATGTCATGGTTCCTCTTCAAGAATGAAAGACAAACAACAACTTTTTTTTTTTTTTTTTTTGAATGAGGCAGTTGGGGTTAAGTGACTTGCCCAGAGTCACACAGCCAGGATGTGTTAAATGTCTGAGGTCAGATTTGAACTCAGGCCTTCCTGACTTCAGGGCTGGTGCTCTATCCACTACACCAACTAGCTGCCCCCAAACATCAACTTTCTTAGACAACTTTCTGCTTATTCATCTTGTAACTGGCCGTTTCTTTTCATTCTCCAAAAGGATATTGACAGTCTGGAGCTTTGGACTAAATTTAATAAGATGATTCAATAGGGATCACTCTAAATGGTCTTGCACTTGGGTACAACAAAATCAACTTCATAAGTATTAGATGAGAGTGACAGGGTTAGATAGCAGTTCTGACAAACATCTGGGAGTGGACTTGAAAGCTC
The DNA here is from genome assembly GCA_023553655.1 of Myrmecobius fasciatus. Classification (NCBI taxonomy): domain Eukaryota; kingdom Metazoa; phylum Chordata; class Mammalia; order Dasyuromorphia; family Myrmecobiidae; genus Myrmecobius; species Myrmecobius fasciatus. Next base: position 76,908 of record JAJPUD010000800.1, on the reverse strand, counting down.
AGCATTTTTAAGTTTGATACAGCAACCAATAGCTGCATTAAGAGGGCTACAGCTTCCAGGCAGAGGGTGATGACAGTCAGCCTATAGCCTCTCCTTGTCGGACCTCATCTGGAATATTGTGTTCATGTCTAGACACTATAATTTTAAAACATTTAAAACATTGAGAAACTAGCATATCCAGAGGAAGACTTTCAGAATGAGAAGGGCCTTAAGTTTATGATATATAAATTGAAAGAACTGGACAGATTTCACCTAGAGAAAAGAAGATTCAAAAGAATATTTGATAGCTGTCTTCAGATATTTGAAGGATTGTCATGGGATCATGGAGAAGGATCAGGTGTTATGTTTGTTACAAGGGAGCAGAAGTAGGACCCACAGATGGAAGTTGCAAAGAAGTGAATTTAGGCTTGATATCAAGAAAACTCTAGTAACAATTAGTGCAGTCCAATGTCACTACTGGATCTATATCCCAAAGAGATTATAAAAGAGGGGAAAGGACCTACATGTGCAAAAATATTTATAGCAGCTCTTTTTGAGGTGGCAAAGAATTGTAAATTGAGTTGATGCCCTTCAATTGGGAAATGGCTAAATAAGTTATGATGTGTGATTGTAATGAAATATTATTGTTCTGTGAGAAATGATGAGCAGGTTGATTTCAGAAAAGCCTGGAAAGACTTACATGAATTAATACTGAATGAAGTGAGTAGAACCAAGAGAACATTGTACATAATAACAAAAAGATCATGTGATGATCGGCTGTGATAGATTTGGCTCTTCCCAGCAATGAAGTTATTCAAGACTATTCCAATAGACTTGGGATGGAAAATGCTATCTGCATCTATAGATAGAATTATGGAAACTGAATGAGGATCAAAGCATTCTATTTTCACCATTTTTATTGCATTTTCTTTCTCATGGTTTTTCCCTTTTTTAAATTTTTCTTTCACAACATGACAAATATGGAAATATGTTTAAAATGATTGTACATATAAAACCTTTATCAGAGCCCTTGGTGTTTTGGGAAGGAGGGAGGGAAGAGAAAAAGGGAAGGAGAAAAAAAGTGGAACTCAAAGTTGCAAAAATGAATGTTGAAAACTTTATCTTTACATGTATTTGGAAAAATAAAATACCATTGACTTTTTTTTTTTAATAGTATTGTCTAAAAATGGAATGACTGACCTTGAGCAATGATGTGTTCCTCTTACTTGGAAGCCTTCAAGCAAAGGCTGGTCAACTGCTTTTTGTGCATGTTATAATGGAGATTCCTTCTGTGTAGGGTGGCACTCGATGACATACTCTTAAAAATCTGTGATTCTGAGTCAAAGGGAGAAAATGATTGTCAACTGAGTTTGTGAAGAGGGGACTAGAAAGGCCAGCTTCATGAGAGGTAGCAGCTTTGAGTAACTGTAAGAGTGTGAGGTTTCTAAAGCTAATGGGAATTTTGTATCAATTTGTGAGCATTTGCTACTTTGCAAAGACCAAGGCAACTTGACATAACAATAGAAATTATCTTAATGACAGAGGGAACTAAGTTCAGATCTTGCCTTTGGCAATTGTTTATTGAACAAATGTCTGTTAACAATAACAAGTGGAGATATGTCTACAATGTCACTTTGTCTCTTTACAAAGAAATTTATGATATATAAGGATAAATTGAAACTAGACAGATTAGCCTGGAGAAAAGAACATTTGGGAGAGTAAATGATAGGTGTCTTCAGATTTTTGAAGAGCAATATGGGCAGAAGGGATCAGACTTGTTCTTTTTGGCCTTAGGGAGCAGAAGATGCTCAAGAATAGAAATAAAATTCCCATTAATTTGAGAAACCTCACCCTCTTGGAGCTTCCCAAAACTGCTGCCTCTCTTCAAGTCTTTCTTTTGTTCTTCCCTTCACACACTTATTTCTCAGTCACCTTCTGATTTAGAAGTAGTTTATGAGAGTCTACTTGTTTATAAAAGGAATCTCCATTATAACAGCCAGCCAGCTTTTGCTGAAGTAAGAGAAACCTGTTACTTCTCAGAGGGCAAGTCATTTCACTTTTGGATATAGTGGATATATCATATATTTCCCCTGAATCTTTTCTCCATGCTAAATCTGTCCAGTTCTTTCAACTTATTTTTATAAGTTGTTATTTATGGAGAGGCAAATTGGCATTGCAGATAAGAGACCTCAGATCCAGATTCTCCATTTGATATAGACTCACCCTAGCTTAAAGTTCTTTAAGACTAGGCAGCAGAACAGTTGCCCATCTGCTTTGTTAGCAGGCATTTCACAAATCTCAGGTCTAATTTCACAGCCCTTTCCTTTACCTCACAGTGAGCTAGATATATAGATAAAATGAATTTTAAAAGGCTTTCATACTTAAGGAATTAACATTGCATTAGAAATGATACAAGTAATTTGAGGGGTCAGACAGCACTGAACTAGATAGTACTGAAGTATTTCAGCTAATGCTTGAAAAGAGTGAAGGATTTTAGGTTTTTCCAGCAATGTTTGGTGGGATAGGGTAACCTGTGCAAAGATTGCTATAGAGAGAATTCCTTCTAAGGAAATGGAATCTAATTTTGCTAGAACAGATGTTACATGAGTAGAGAGTCTAATGTAAAATAAGTATGGAAAGATTCTTGGATTTGGGGCAGTTAGGTGGCGCAGTGGTTAGAGCACCAGCCCTGAAGTCAGGAGGACCTGAGTTCAAATCTGGTCTCAGACACTTCCTAGCTGTGTGACCCTGGGCAAGTCACTTAACCCCAATTGCCTCAGCAAAAAGCAAAAAAAAAAAAAAAAAAAAAAAAGATTCTTGGATTTGGATTGTGAAGAGTATTAAATTTCACCTTTTAGCTTAGAAGCAATGGAAAGCTACTGAAAATTCTGAAGTTCAATGAAATGGTCAGACTTGGGCTTTAGGCAGACATTTTGATCTTAGCTCCCTTTTAGAGAGAGAAGTGCCTAATATGTGTTTGTTGTGTTCACAGAGGGACTTGTCGGGGCACAAGAACATTGTTGGCTACATTGATTCTAGTATCAACAATGTGAGTAGTGGCGATGTGTGGGAAGTTCTAATTCTCATGGATTTTTGCCGAGGTAAGTGCATACAAATGTGTACCTGTGATAATTTCCATGGCATTTTGTTGGCTAAAAATGTGCTGATGTCTTTGCTAATCATGCTTGTTATCCCTGGGTTGTAGGTCAGACGGGATTTAGAAGGTCAGGAAACGACTCAGTTCTCAATCACATATGGTTTTGACAAGCAATGGTAGAAAGGATGATCAAAAAACATTTCTTATATATATGTATGTGTGTGTGTGTGTGTGTGTGTGTGTGTGTGTGTGTGTGTGTCTGAGCTGGGAGCAATGTTTCATAGTAGAAAGACTATCGGGCTTATAATTAGTAAGACCCATATATTCTGCCTATATATTTCCTAGATGTATAATCATGGGTAAGCCACCTAAATTCTATGAGCCATCACCTTCTGCTCTTTGAGGAGCTGAAAAAACCCATGTTGTTGATAACTGCTAGCTTTACCATTAAATTGAGCTGCTTAGAACTTTGTTTCTCTATTTACCTTAATTTCAGTGGTGATACTAAGTCTTCTTTTCTAAGCCTTAATTGCATTACAATCTACATTAAAAAAGGGAGTTTTTAATCTGAAAGTTTGTTATGTTGAGAAATTGTGGATCCTTTGCATGTTTGCAAGTCTGATCTGGGAAATTAGGGCACTTCAGATTGAATGATAAAGCTATGAGCAGAAGAAGTAACTTAAAGAATTTAAAAAATGTCCAGGTAATTCATCCTTCTTCCCTATCTTTTTTTTTTTTTTTTTTTTTGCTTTTTGCTGAGACAATTGGGGTTAAGTGACTTGCCCAGGATCACACATCTAGAGAATGTTAAGTGTCTGAGATCAGATTTGAACTCAGTTCCTCCTGACTTCAAGGCTAGTGCTCTATCCACTGCGCCACCTAGCTGCCCCTTCCCTACCCTTTTAACTCCTTCCCGCCCCCCCCTCCCCCCCCCCCCCCCCTTACTCTGGGAAACACTCTTGATGATGGAAAGAAGGGCAGGCAGAAAGGAAGTCTTAGGAAATAATGAATAATTTATATCTTTTAGTGCTTTTTTTTTTTATGTGCTTTAGTTTACAAAGTACTTTTCTCACAATAGCCTTCTGAGCTAGAGCCCAAGTATTTTTATCTCCATTTTGCAGATGACATAATTGAGGCTTAGAGAGATTGATTGACTTGCTTAGTCTTGCTGCTAGTAAGTGATAGAATCAGAACTTAAACTCAGGTCTTCTGCCTCCTAGGCTTGTGTTTCCTACATTAAAATCCAGCTGCCACTCAGAATTATTCCAGTTCAGAAAGAAGACCTAAAATTTCGGTCTTTTTGAGTTCCTGCTGAGCTATAGGCTATAATTTCCAGTAATTCCCTGTCCTAACCCCCATTTTTATCAGTGACTTGAACAGAGATATAAATGGCAATCTTACCGGGTTTGCAGATGATATAAAATAGGGAGGGAGTGCCAACTCTTTTAGATGACAGAACCAAGATCCATAAATATCTTGACAGGCTGGAACAATGGGTTGAATCAAGTCAAATGAAAACAAATAGAATTAAATGTAAAATCCTTCATTTTGGTTCCAGAAATCAACTGTATGAGTACAGATTAGAGGAAGATGTGGTTTCAAAGTCAGTTCATATGAAAAAAGAGTGTGGAGATTTTAGGGCACTGCAAACTCATTGTGAATTTTCAAGAGCTGGCATGATCTTGAGCTATATTAATAAAAGGATAATATTAAGAAGAAAGGGCCCATTGCACTGGCCCTTAGTACAGGTCAGACTACATTTAGTTTGATTCAGCATACAAGAAAAAATGTTTCTCTTATATGCAAAGCTCTCTTCTAAGATATAGGAGAGGAGACTATGTGCACATAGATTAATAATAAATACGAGGTGATTTCAGGAGAGACAGGACTATTCAGTCAGTTAATAAATATTTATTAAACACCTACTTCATATCAAATATTCCTGGGATTGTTATGAGGATAAAATAAAGTAATATTTGTTAACCTCTAAGTGCTATATCAATTGTATTATTCTTTTATATTATTATAACACATACATACATATTTAATTTAAAAACTCTTCCTCCATGGTCTACAAAAGTCTAATACATAACTGCAATTTCTGGAACTATTCATGTAATAAATACCTCCTTGAACAGAGAGCAGGGAGTTAGTATTCCTTTTTAGGCTTTTATGTTATTCAAAATGTTGGTATGTCTACATCCAAATCATTGATAAGAATGGTGAAAAGGATGACTCATCAGTTTTGTGACCTGGGACAATTAACCCATGTCTGGGGCTCAGTTTCTTTTGGAGACTGAAATGGTCCGGGTAGATGATGCAGTGAAGTCAGGAGGGCCTGACTTCAAATGCAACCTCAGACCCTTATAACTTACTAGTTTGTAACTCTGGGCAAGTCATGTAACCCTAATTGCCTCACCAAAAACAATAACAAAAATGAAGTTGTTGGCAGATGGCCTCACAAGCCACTTCTAGCTCAAATCTGATCCTGTTATCTCCTGCCATCAAGCCATTTTTCAAAACCATAGTTCAATTTTGTCACTTTTTCTCTAATTGATTCATTTTTGGCCGAGGAGACAATGAGCCCTGAATTGTCTAAAACAGAATCTGTGGGAGTAACTAGAACTCTGGATAATCCCCAAATGATTATCTAGTATCAGGGAGACAGATTTTAGCTTAATGTTAGGAAGAACTTTAGCACAAGGGGAGTTGTCTGAAAATGGAGATTGCCCTATTTGTCATTGAATAATAGCCTCGGAGCTTGAAAAGATATGAGAAGCCTGCTAGTCTAGTCCCTTTGTTTGACAGACACATCTCTCACTGGAAGTAGTTGGGCTACTGTCAGAAATGTGGGCAAAGGAACTTCTGCATAGGAAGATTGGTTTGGGTGAGGTCTGAGGCTGTTTCCAACTCTGAGATTCTGTGATCAATATATATATATATATATATATATGTATATATATATATATATGTATATATATATATGTAAACATGGGTCATGTTATACACAGAGAGGTGATCCTGTCATGATGAACATGAGGGTGCCCTTTCCTCGGTGGCTCAGCAGGATGAATAATTGAGGGGAGACTCCATTTGACATCCTTTGGAGGTTCTGATTCCCTAGCTTCTCCGCTGCCAGCAGCCAGCTGCGCAGTCTCCCCAAGATGCTTGCTCCCTTGCATTGCAATGATTGTCTGTGCCACCTACACTTTTCTATGACAGATGCTTGTGAAATGAATCCATAATCGTAGCCAATTCTCAATTATCTCCACCTGTGATGAGCAAAGACAATGGGGATAAACAAAACTCACAGATCCTTTTAAACCTCATTTTAATCACTGACTCCAACCATTTCCATCAAACATTTTTGCCCCTTGAGTTGTATCTGGATTTGGCCATTGTCATCATCTCCTCCTATCCTGTTCCTTTTTGGTGAAGAGGATAATGAGCTTTGAAATGTTCAGAAGGCAACCAGTAGGAATAACTAGGGGGTCTGGAGAATCTAAAAATGAGAGAGTTCCTGAGAAATCAAGAGTCCCAGCTGTGCCTCTGATGGCATTTCATGTCGGTTGGGCAAGCAGCTGGCGGTAAAGCCAAGGAGAACACGTGTTATTCCATGTGACACATGGCATTATGGATTCAGAGATTTTTAGAACTGGAACAAGCCTCTGAGACCTTCTGATTGAACCCCTCAGAGGTCTGTTTAATTTCCCAATTAAGTGGCTCGCCTAAAATAAGCAGCTGAGCTGGGATTAGAACCCAGGGCCTTCAAGCATAATCCTTTCACTGCAAATCTCTTATCTTTTAGATCTCTTTTTCTTTTTTTTCTTTGTGCATTGCAGAAGGCAGTGAGATGGAATGAACATTGTACTGGGTACTATAGGGGAAATTTTTAAAGAACCTCTGCCAATCATTTCCCCTCTCTGGACTTTCTTGGTAAAGTGAAGTGGTTGGGCTGAGTGATCTTTCTGTGAGGTATCTTTCTGCTTGAAAATTCTGTAGCTCTAATTGCTGTCAACTTCCCCTCTTTTCTCTGCTAGGAGGTCAAGTGGTGAACTTGATGAACCAGCGTTTACAGACGGGCTTCACAGAAAATGAAGTGCTACAGATATTCTGTGACACCTGTGAGGCTGTCGCCCGCCTGCATCAGTGCAAAACACCCATTATCCACCGGGATCTGAAGGTAATAGGCCAGTCAAACTACCAGCCAAGTTTTAACAAGCACTTATCCTTTATCCTTTGCTGCATTAGACAGTTGAGGGGGATAGGCAGAAGGGTATGGTGCAATGCTTCCATTCAAGTTGTTTCTTTTATAATTCAGAAAATAATATGTATATGTGTGTGTGTGTGTGTGTGTGTGTGTGTGTATTTTATAATACACACACAGTGTTAGAATTGGGTTAGCCGATGAATGATTTAACTCCCAGTTCTACTTCTTAGCTGTGTCTCCCCTTCCCTGGGCCTTTATATCATCATTTATAAAATAAAGATGGAGTGTGGGAAGGGAGAAAGGAAGGTTAGACTACATGATCTCTGAAAGTCCTGCCAGTGCTAACTTATTGTTTATTCATTTCAGTCATGTTCATCTTTTCATTACCCCATTGGGTTTGGGGTTTGGTTTTTTTGTTTTGGTTTTGTTTTTTTTTTGATGGTGGGGCAAAGATACTGGAGTGGTTTCTCCAGCTCATGATGAGGAAACTGAAGTAAATAGGTCTAAGTAATTTGCCCAGAGTCATACAGCTAGTAAGTAAGGCTGGGTTTGAAATCAGGTTCTTCCTGAATCCAGGCTCAGCATACCATCCACTGTGTCACCTGCTCGCCCTTTACTTTAAATGTTTCAATCTAATTCTTAAGATATTAGTAGACAAACTACAGAGACCTGGTTTTGTATTGGCTGTGAACCAAGATTTGTTCTTACATTTTAAAATAAAGTTTTAATGTATTTGAAATTGTAAAAACAACAACCAAACATTCTTAGCTCAGGAGTAATACAAGAACAGCGGTCCAGATTGTAGTTCTTGACTCTTCACTCTTTCTTGACCCTTCACTATCACATTTTGTTTTTATATTTTTATTATTGTCTTTTTTATCATCATTGTTTCTTCTACTGTTCCTCCCTTACCCTCTCAGAGAATCATATCATGTAATAATATTTTTTAAAGAAAAGGAAGAGGAAAAAATTAATATAACTGATTAATACATTGGAAAAGTCTGAAAATTTGTGCTGCAGGCAATACAAGTATACTTCTTACCCCTACAAAGATGTGGGATGGGAGTTTCTTCTCATAGCTCTTCTTTTGAGCCACGCTTATTCTTTAGTTTTGATGATCACCTCCCTCCAACAGTCCTCCCCCCCTTTAGAATCCCTCCCTCCCCTTTACACCTTTCCCCTAATCCTTCCATTAGTCTATCCCTTTCCTTTCCTCCTTTCCCTCCCACCTTCCCACAAAGAGGGTGAGACCTTTCTTTGAAGCCAAATGTGTCTGATATACTCTCTTAGAGCCCAATCTAATGAGAGTAAAGTTTACACAATACTCATTGCCCTCCCTTCTTTCCCTCAATTATATTAGATCTTCTATGTCTCTTTATGAGATTTTGCCTTATTTTACCTCCTTTATTTTTACTTTATTTTGCCTCCTTCCCCCCCTTTTTTTTTCAGTATGGTATCCCTTCCACCTCTAATTTCTTTTCCATTATTATCAAAGAAAAATCGAATTATACCATTCTTTAAGGATACCCATAGTAGAAATATAGTTCTTAAGAGTTCTTTCCTTTTTACCTTTTTATGCTTCTCTTGAGTTCTGTATTTGGAGGTCTTATTTTTTGTTCAGATCTGGTCTTTTCATTAGAAATAGGTGAAATTCTCCTGTATCATTGAATGACTATCTTCTTCCCTGGAAGATAATTCTCATTCTAGCTAGATAGCTTATTTTTGGCTGTAATCCAAGTTCTTTTGCCTTTCGGAATATCTGATTCCAGGCCCTTCGATCCTTCAATGTGGAAGCTGACAGATCCTGTGTAATTCTTTTTTTTTTTTTTTTTTAATTTTTTTTTAATTTTTTTAATAAAGCTTTTTATTTACAAAACACACGAGCGACCCCTCAACATTGACCCCCGCAAAAAAAAACCTTTTTTTTCCCAAGCCTCTCCCCTCCCTCCCCCCACCCCCAGACGACAGGTAATCCAATACATGCCAGATAGGACAAACTACATGACAAATACAACACATGCACACATATCCACACAGCCATCCCACCGCACAAGAAACACCAGATCCAGAAAGAGAAGAAGAAAAAAACAACCCAAGAAGGAAAACAAAATACATGGAAACATCCACA
>JAJPUD010000800.1:0-67484 GCA_023553655.1 Myrmecobius fasciatus | reverse complement strand
TGTATAATGTTCTCCTGGTTCTGCTGATTTCACTCAGCATCAGTTCATGCAAGTCTCTCCAATCCTCTCTGAAATCCTCCTGTTGGTCATTTCTTACAGAACAATAATATTCCATAACATTCATATACCATAATTTATTCAGCCATTCTCCAATTGATGGGCATCTTTTCAATTTCCAGTTTCTTGCCACTACAAAAAGGGCTGCCACAAACATTTTTGCACATGTGGGTCCCTTTCCCACCTTTAAAATCTCTTTGGGATCCTGTGTAATTCTAATAACAGTTCCTCAGTATTTGAACTGTTTTTTTCTAGCTGCTTGCAATATCTTTTCCTTGGTGCAATAGTCCTGAAATTTGGCCACGATATTCCTTGGGGTTTTAATTTTGGGATCTCTTTCAGGAGGTGATCGGTGAATTCTTTCAATGCCAACTTTGCCTTCTGATTCTAAAACATCAGGGCAATTCTCTTTCATGATTTCCTGGAAGATAGCATCAAGGTTCTTTTTTTCATTGTGGCTTTCAGGGAGTCCAATAATCCTTAGATTGTCTCTCCTGGATCTGTTTTCCAAATCAGTTGTTTTTCCTAGGAGATATTTCATATTTTCTTCTATTTTTTAATTTTTTTGTTTTTGTTTGACTGATTCTTGAAGTCTTTTTGAGTCATTTACTTCTATTTGTTCAACTTTAATTTTTGAAGTATTATTTCCTTCAGTTATCTTTTTTAGCTCCTTTTGTAGCTGGCCACTTGAATTTTTTGGTTTTTTTCATTGCATTCTTTTTCCATTTTGCCAATTTTATTTTTCAGTGAATTGTTGTCATTTTCCAATTCACTAATTTTGTTTTGCAGTGAATTTGTTATCTTTTTCCAATTCACTATTTTTATTTTCCAGTGAATTGGTGACTTTTTCCAATTCACCAATTTTGTTTTTCAGTGAATTGTTGTCTTTTTCCAATTCACTGTTTTTATTTTCCAGTGAGTTGGTGACTTTTTCCAATTGACCAGTCTTATTTTCCAGTTTTTCACATCTCTGTTGCAGAGCGATATTTCCTTCTTGCACTGCTCTCAATTTATTTCCCCATTCTTCTTCTAACTCTCTTTTGAGATTCTTTATGCAATCTTCCAGGTAAGCCTTCTGAAAGAGAGACCAGCTTAACTCCGCCTTTGTGGCTTCATCTGGGATTGTTTTCAGAATCTCAGGATCTGGGGACTTCTCTACTTTTTCTCCATAAAAGCTGTCTATGGTGAGAGCTCTCTTCTGCTTCTTGCTCATGGTTTTGAGCTGAGGTATCAGTCACCAGCAGGGAAATCTGCAGCAGTTTCAATTTGCCCTGGGGCAGTTTGCCGAGTTGACTTCCTATCTGAAGCTGGTCGGGGTAGATCCGCACTAGGACCACGCTTTCAGCTGCTCTCAGTCCACCCTTTACCAAAGGCAGATCTGCCAAAGCACTTGCCCGCAAGCAGAGTAAAGTGGCCCAAGCATCTCCCAGGGACTTCCTGGCAGCCTAAAATCTTCTGCTCTGTATCAGCCCCGACCTTGCACCCCGGCTGCGCACTGGGGTCTGAGCGCTGGCGTTTCAGCGCTGGGAGCTGCTTGATCCCCTGCCCGTCTAAAACTGACCTCCTGAGTTCTTTCAAAGTAGATTTTTGATAGAAGTGCGTTGTACTCCAAGTGTTTGGTGGAGCCCTCACTCCAGAACCAGTTTGGAGGCTCAATTTGTCTGGATCTGAGGGAAGGTCTCAGGAGCTCAGAGAGGGCACGGTCTGCAGTTTGCCATCTTGGCTCCTCTTGAGCCACGCTTATTCTTTATAATTTTGTAATCTTCTCTTATCCTGAATTCTCACATACTCTCACTTCAGTAATACATATTTTCAACTTTATCTTCTAGCCATTTTGTGAATTCTGTAAGAACATGTGATATTAATGAATAGAAAGGAGAGAGATAATCCAGGAGGAAAAAAAAAATAGCTATAGACAGAGATAAGGACTCCCAGACTTCATAGTTCAACCTCTGAGGTAAACCACAAGCTAATGGTATCCTTGGCTCAGATAGCCTAACCAAAGGTGACTCATGTCACAGTTGACTTCTTATTCTTTCCTATAAGGAACAGGTCCTGGGGGATCTAGTCATTCAAGAGGCTAATCAATAAGCTTTTTTTTTTTTTTTCTTTTAAGGTTTAAAAGGATCTATGCCAATACCAGTCACAGTCATTCTTGTACACAAAATGCTTCATGTTTCAGCCCAATCTGCTTCTTACTCTTGGTCAATATTGACTTAGTGGCCATGATATACAAACTGGTCTTTTCACTGGGTTATGTATAATCCAATTGTAAAATAGTAATGGTGTCATAATTTTTAACATGAATCCTCGTAGAATTTTAAATCTCTAATGGTTTTTTGAAAGCTTATACTTCAACTTCTTCACCTCCTCATCTCCCTTATTTGACTGGGGAAGCAAAAAAAAAAAAAAAAAAAAAGGAGAAGTTATGTAGAACTGGGTGTTTTGAAGCCAAAGAATTGAGAAGAGGCCTTTAGGAGCTATACATTAATTCTGGTAATTGTCATCGGGATCAAAACCATTTTGGACCACCTTTCTCTTTGGGGGAACTATTGTATAAGTGCTTGATGATAAACTGTAGAGAAAGACATAGATAGTATAAAGTCATATTTTGTAACTTCTTCCTAAAGATGGAGCCATGCTTGAAGTCTTAGCAATTCTTGCTCCCAAAGGCCAGTCACATGGTATAGTGGAAGGAACATTGATTTACAGTCACAGGATCTGTTTTCAAATTACGATGACACTGTGAACACAGTGTATGATCTGGGTTCAGTCACTATTTCTGTGGGCTCTTGTTTCCTCCTCTCTATACATAGGAGATTGAATGAAATGACCTCTGTGATTCCTTCTTGTTATAAAACTACAAAGTGGGGACAATAATCTTACCCATATCCCAGGGTTATTGTGAGGATTAGATGAGAAAACTCATAAATCCCTATGCCAACCTATAGCCAACTCATTTAGCCAGACCACCACCAAACACTGGGTATGTTTGGTGTTATATAAATGCTAGTCATTATTATTCCCTAAAAATTAACATGAAAGAGCTAGAATAGCACAAAGCATATAATCAAAAACATATAATAAAAATCAGGTATTTTCAAGGTTTTTACAAAGCATTTTCATCATCAAAAGTCCAGCAAATAAATGAGAAAGCTGATGCTCAGGGAGGTCAGCTAATTTGCCCGAGGCCATTGAAGTTATGTGACAAGTGAAGATGTAAACCCAATTTCCTTGATTCTAGATGCCATGATCTTTCGCCTGAGTACATAGCTTTTCACTTCCATAGAAGGTCAGAGAATGAAAGGCTTAGCACAAGATTATGGCATCAGAGATTTAAAGCTTACAGGGACCTTAGAAGTCAGCTTGTCCACAGTGAGAGAACTGAGATGGGGAAGAGATGGGTGACTTGCTGAAACTTACACTGCCCCATTTCCTTTAACTTGAGATCCAATGTTTCCATTGGACTATGTCACCATGGGTAGAAGTGGACAAGCAAAACTTTATGTTATAGTGAAACCTTAACTGTCCTACAAGAAAAAAAAAAATTTTTTTTGGTAGATTATGCAAAGGAGAGAGCTCTAGGCCTTTAGTGGACAAAGGCTCATCTTCCATTCTCAGAAACTTATTAGCTGTATGACCCTGGGCAAATCATTTAACTTTGCTTGCCTTAGTTTCCTCATCTTTAAAATGAATTTAAGAAGAAATAGCAAATCACTCACTCACTTCTTCCAATTCTGTTTTCTGGAGTCAAGTAGAATGAGTCTAATTTCATTTTGATGTGACAGTTCTTCAAACACTTGAATGTCTGATGGATAAATGAGTCATGCTTGTTCCAAGTTTTTTTTTTTCTCTAGGCTAAACCATCATCAGCTTCCATATGGCATGAGCACAATGACCTTAATCATGCTGGTTAGTCTCCAGATTCTCAAAATCCTTTCCTTAATAGTGGTATACCAAGAATGGGAACATTAGGTATTTCTTGTCTTTGCCAAGAAAACTCCAGGAGGATCATGGAGAGCCAGCCCCAACTGAAAACAAACTCAACAAACAAAAATATAGCACTTTAAGGTTTACAAACCACTTTACATATGTTAACTCAATTGATTTTTCACAAAAACCCCAAAACAACTGAACAAGAAGAATTTGCATGCATTTAGTGAACAGACTATTTCAGGTACAGAAAACTGCAAGAAGAAGGGTAAAACTAGTATTGGATACTAGGATGGAAGGAGGTGCAGAGTGTTTTGCCCTTTTGTCATTGAGGGACTAGTGGGAAAGGAGTTGTGACAGGTAGAGTGGGGCCATTTATAGTGAGCTTTCACTGCCAGAAAGAGAAATTGTAGAGGATGAATGGTAAGCAGAGGAGTCTGGACTTTAGTCTGAGGACAGTAAGACGCTACCAAAGAGTTCTGAGTGAGTACTTTTGGTGGGATAGAAAGAGCATTAGACTTTGGGCATAAGCCTGGGTTTGCATCCAGATTCTTATACTTAATCTCTCTGAGACAATAGGCAAGTCATATTTTAAACCTTAGCCACCACCTGTGAAATGGGGATAATATTGGTGTCCCCCTTTGCACAGTATTGGTAGTAAGGCTGAAGTTTGGACTTTTGAGGCATGTGAATTATCCTTTTAAGCTTATAGTTATTTGAGGGAGTGTAGGCTGAGGTTTGGTCTTGTTTTATCTCTAATTCCAGTGCCAAGTTCGGTGCCTTGAACTTAATAAATATTTGTTCATTTGGATTGGATTGGGGAATGACATTTTGGAAACAAATAAGGCACAGGCATTAAAACCCAGAACACCAAACATACCCAGTGTTCGGTTGCAGTCTGGCTAAACGAATTGACTCAGCTGCTTCTTCTGGAGGGCTAGTGATACGCAGCTCATATTAATATCTTCCCATGCCTCTTCTTCCCTACCTCACCCCCGCCCAAGAAAGGAGCTTTTCTGTGGTCTCAGATGAGGAAAGCTGCCTTCCCAGAGGGTTGTCTGTCTGTAGCACAGGCTTGTTTAATTTTCAGAGAGGCCTTTGAATCCTCATTATTCTCCGCTTTCAGATTGCAGGAGAAGGAAGATGTGGGACGGAATAGATGGAGGAAAGATGTACCTCATTTTCCCTTTCCCTAAATTTTAATTTGAGAATAAATGCCTTTCATCAACAGAACATTGGCCTTCCCTAAGGAGTCATGTATGTTGATACTGTAGGACATAGAACATCTTCAACATTTTTCAGAGTTGATAATATTTTATGTTTCAGGACCCCCACATTCAGGTATGCAACCTCATGTAGTCACAATCCACAGTTTATTTGTTTTCTGTTTGTTTTTTAATTTTTATTTTCCCCAGTTAACATATAAAAACAAATTTTTTGTTATGCATATAAAATTTTTTTAACATATTTCCTTATGAATCATGTTGGGAGAGAAACATCTGAACAAAAGGGAAAAACCATGAGAGGAAAAAAAAAAAGAAAAAAAATGGTTGGATCAGTTCACAACTCCACCAACTATGCATTAGTGTCCCAGTTTTCCCACATTCCCTCTAGTCATTATCTTTTCCTGTCATCTTAGCCAATCTG
Source organism: Myrmecobius fasciatus (assembly GCA_023553655.1). Lineage (NCBI taxonomy): Eukaryota > Metazoa > Chordata > Mammalia > Dasyuromorphia > Myrmecobiidae > Myrmecobius > Myrmecobius fasciatus. The sequence goes on along the minus strand of JAJPUD010000800.1, from coordinate 61,847 downwards.
AGAAGTGTGAGTGAAACCTCAGAGTTCTTTTAATTTCTAAATGCAAATTAAAAGTGATTTATAGCATTTTTTCATATGACTAGAAATGGCTTTAGTTTCTTCATCTGAAAATTGTTCATATCCTTTGACCATTTATCAATTGGAAAATGGCTTGTATTCTTATAAATTTGATTCATTTCTTTATGTATTTTAGAAATGAGATCTTTATCAGAAACACTGACTACAAAATTTTTTTCCAGCTTTCTGCTTCCCTTCTAACCTTGGCTGCATTGTTTTTTTGTGTGTGTGCAAAACCTTTTTAATTTAATGTAATCAAAGTTGTTCATTTTGTGTTTCATAATGTTTTCTAATTCTTCTTTGGCCATAAATTCCTCCCTTCTCCAAAGATCTGATAGGTAAACTATCCATTACTCTCCTAATTTGTTTAAATTTTCAACCTTTACATCTAAATCATGTATCTATTTTGATCTTATTTTGGCATGGAATGTGAGATGTAGGTCTATTCTGAGTTTGTAACATATTTTCCAGTTTTCTCAGCAATTTTTGTGAAATAGTGAGTTCTTATCTCAGAATGAGGTTAGGGTTTATCAAACATTATTTCTGTAGTCATTTATTAATGTATCATGTATATCTAACCTATTCCACTGATCTACCACTCTTCTTAGCCAGTACCACATGGTTTTATTGATTGCTGCTTTTTTTTTTCCCTTTCAATTTCAAGTATAGTATTGCTAGGCCACTGTCCTTTGTATTATGTTTTTCCATTAATTTCCTTAATATTCTTGGCCTTATGTTCTTCCAGATGAATTTTGTAGGGTTTTTTTTTCTAACTCTATAAAATAATTGTTTGGTAGTTTAATTGATAAGGTACTGAACAAGTAGAATGATTTGGATAGAATTGTCATTTTTATTACATTAGCTCAGCCTACCCATGAGCAATTGATATTTTCCCAATTGTTTATATTTGACTTCAGTTGCATGAAAAGTGTTTTGGGATTGTGTTCATCTAGTTCCTGGGTTTGTCTTGGCAGATAGACATCCAAATATATATATATATATATTTGTCTGCAGCTAATTTAAATGGAAATTTCTCTTTCTGTCTCTTGCTGCTGGGCTTCATTAATAGCATATAGAAATGCTGATGATTTGTGTGGGTTTATTTTATATCCCATAACTTTGTCAAAGCTCCTTATTGTTTCAAGTAGATTTTGGGTGATTCTATAGGATTCTCTAATCATCTGCAAAGAGTGATAGTTTTATTTCCTTATTGCCTAATCTAATTCTTTTAATTTCTTTTTCTTTTCTTATTACTAAAGCCACCATTTCTAGTACAATATTGAATATTGGTTATAATGTGCATCCTAGTTTCACTGCAGATCTTATTGGAAATATATCTAGCTTCTCCCTCTTAAAAATAATGCTTACTGATAGATGCTGCTTATCATTTTAAGGAAAACTTCCTTTATCCTTATGCTCTCTAGTGTTTTAATAGGAGAGTGCTGTATTTTATTAAAAGCTTTTTCTGCATCTATTGAGATTATCATATGATTTCTGTTAGTTATATTATTGATATGATTGATTATGGTAGTAGTCTTGATATTGAACCAGCCCTGCATTCTTGGTATGAATCCCACTTTGTCATAGTGTATTATCTTGCTGATAAGTTATTGTGATCTCTTTGCTAATATTTTATTTAAAATTTTTGGATCAGTATTCATTAGGGAGATTGGTCTGTAATTTTCTTTCTCTGTTTTGGCTCTTCCTAGTTTAGGTATCAGTACCATATTTGTGTCATAGAAGGAATTTGGCAGGACTCCTTTACCTATTTTTTCAAATAGTTTTCAAAGTATTAGAATTAATTGTTCTTCAAATGTTTGGTAGAATTCACTTGTAAATCAGTCTGCCCCTGGAGATTTTTTCTTAGTGAGTTCACTGATGGTTTGTTGAATTTCTTTTTCTAAAATGAGGTTGTTTAAATAATTAATTTCCTTTTCTGTTAATCTGGGCATTTCATATTTCTATAAATATTTATCCAATTCAGTTAGATTGTCAGATTTGTTGGCATGCAGTTGTGTTTATGAAGGAATCATAAATGAAGATAATAGCCCTTACCTCCTGGGATTGAGAAAATAAAATGGGATCATTACAATGTGCTTTGTAAATCTCAAAGTACTATATAAATGCAGTGAATTACTTTTAATTTGTGTTATTCTTTTGTAGGGATTAGACACTCTCAGGTGAAAGAATGAGATCAAGATATTCTTTGACAAAGAATGAGAATTACACACTGTGGTCCATAATTCAATAGTTAGCATCTTTCCTGCTCATTGGATTGCAGCAGGGTCTTATTTGTCATCTCTTCCTCCTCAGAATGTAGCCCTTCTTGGATACTCTATCATGGAAGGAAGTTCTTGGGCTCTGGAAGGTAATGTCAGATGAGGACAAGCTCTAGCAGATTCTACTAATCCAAAAAGGCCTTTCCCTAGGTAGGAGAAATTAATTTGTGTGTTGCAATAGGGTAAGGAAGCCCATTATATTTACTTTTTTTTTTTTTTAAAGAGATAGGGACTTTAAAACGTGTATTTTATCTGATCTATCCATGAGTAATCACTTTTTAGTATCAGAGCTACCTAAATTCTCTTAGGTCAGCACATAGGGGAAGGTTAGCAAGGGAAAGGCTTCTGTGATTTTTAGCAAAAAATCACAAGGCAGGTTGGGGGAGATAATGGTAGTCACCTTCCAGAGCTGACAGATTGGGAAAGTGATAAGGTCAACCATGCCCAAATTCCAATCCAGTTGAGAGTTTTAAGCTGGAATAACAACTGTAGCATCTCTGGAGTCTCTTGAGATGTATTTATCCATACATCTAAGTTTTGCTCCAGAAAAAGAGATCTTAATCACTTAAGTCCAAAATCTCTGAATTCTTTTTGAAACTCCTCATTCCCCTCATTTAATCAGTCACTTAATTCTTTCAACTCTTTCTTCATATTGTCCTCTGTAGTCATTATCTTTTAATTTTTATATTATTATTGTTTTGCATCTAGATCTTTTTGATGTGGGAACTCTCTCTACTGATACAAATTGCAGCTTATCTTTACTTTCTAGCCTTGTGTGGCTTGTCAAGAATGTCATAACTACTCTATCCCAAACAATAGGGGCTGTCCTTTAACCTTTAACATTGTGGGGTAGCTATTCATCAATTTATCTCCTGGTTCTGTTATTTGACAAGCCTTTTCTATTCATACATTTTCTGTTTGATTCTTTTTTGTTTCACTTCTTTTAGGCAAGTGATCATTGGCAATATGCTTTAGCTTATATTTATGCCCATAATACATTTCTTTCTTGCCCTTTGAATCAACCATAATTTTTATTTTTTTTTTAGAGATAGTGTTCAATGCCTGAGTCATAGTTATGGAGGATTGCTGGAAGAATATTAATATTAAAAAGATGGATTTTTTGTTTGAAGGTGGAGCTTGAGTTTGTTGTATAATTTTGAGTTCTGTATAATTTTCAGAATGCGCTGTAGCCCTCTCTTTTCCTCTCATTCTGTTCTGAGTCCAACTCATTATCCATGGGCTGTTTTAGTCTTAGATATAAACAGTGATGGACTAATTCGGTCATTTGCCAATGACCATTTCTGTGCAACAGATATAAAATATCCCTACTGGAAATTTCTCCAGTTTACATCCCACTGTCAGCACCTAACCCCAGTGTCACTTCAGTGCTGTAATGAGGCATGGGAGGAGAACATTAATGAAGGCTGTTGCTCATTAACTTCCTGAAAATATGCAGATGATCTTTGAAAATAGAGAATGTACTTGGCAAAACCATACTTGAAAGCCTCAGGGCTGGATCTTTGAGATGCATGAAATAAAGGTAATAAGGAAGGAAGAAAGAGGGAAAGAAAGTCCAGGACTATGGGGTAAAGATGGTGCAAATCCTGTTTTACTGTATCTGGAGTATCATATTTATCTGGATACCACATTAAATGGCCTAGGATGCACTTTATCCTGGAATTACCATGGACAAATATTTTCAACAGAAAATATTTATTTAGGCAGCTGTTATGTGTTCAGTATTTAAGGCAATGTGATTAATTACCAAATGAATTCTACAGGAGTTCATAGCAGGAGAGGAAAAACCATTAACAGGGAAGCTTTCATAGAGAGGATGGACCTTAAGAAATGTTTGGGATTTAGACAGAAGAGGATCAGGAAAAAAGGAAAGAAAGTTTTATATCAATCACTCAAACATTTATTATACTGGGCAATTGTGACAGGAACAAGCTTCAGAAAGAATAAATTAAGAAATGTTAAAAGGATCCTGAAGAAACAAATTGGCTGGTCTTTGACCTCTTGGTTCTTTAGTTTTCCAGTAACTAAATTAATATTTCCAGGCCTAAAATACTGACAGTCATTTATTGCTGCATTATTTCTATTGAATCCCTGACTAGCAGTAAGATTTTGGACTCTGAGAAAGTTCTTCTGTTCTACCTCTCAACTCTGACCTCTTCCATTTTCATCAAAGTATTGATGTAACCATGTTGTGACTTCTTTGGATCCAAGAGGTGAATCAGCTCTAAAATAACAGTTTAGGCTACTTCAAGTTGTTTCATTTGATTGTATATCTGGCTTGCTATAGAAGGGACTCTGCCATTGGCCTTGTTCTGTTTCACATTTTTCTCACTGACTTGGATAGAAATGTAGATGGCAGTCATATTACATTTGAGGATTATATGAAAAAGGCAGGAAAGTTTAGTGGACTATGACTTATTATAATTAAGTAGTTTCATGTGACAACTAGAAAAGCTAATGAGAATGTGGTTTCAGAAAGAGAGAAAGAAGGTCCAGGACTATGGTGTGGGGATGGTGCAAATCCTGGTTTACCATATCTGGAGTATCATATTTACCTGGGATACACATTAAATGGCCTAGGGTAATGTGTTTTCCTTTCATGAAGGTCCTCATACAAAGGCCAAAATGTCACTTGTCCGTATATCAAAGAAGAAATTCCTCTCTTTGAGCATGGGTTAGATGAGGTAGGTTCTGAGTTCCTTTCTAACTCTGGACTTCTGTGATTGATTCTGCATAAAGCTGGAAGGGTTAGATAGCTAACCTAATAAGTTAGAGACTCCAGATCCAAAAAATTCTCAGCAGAATTATGAAATTATGTCTGCACACAATAGAAATCATACCTTTAAGTCATTAAACAAATACAGAGTAGAAGGGTGGACTAAATCAAAGCAATCTAAACCAGTTAAGTGGGCCACAAGCACAGCACTGGGGTATGTCAAGCCCAAAAGCTCTTGTGATATAAGACAACATTAATTAGAGGGATAGTGTCCAGAAAAAGGAAGAGGTAATAATCGTTCTTCTGTACTTTATCTTTTTATTTTATTTCATCACATAGGGTGGATTGTGTTCTATTTCAACATTCTTTGTTTTTCTTTCTTTCTTTCTTTTTTTTTTTTTGCTGAGGCAATTGGGGTTGAGTGACTTGCCCAGGGTCACACAGTTAGGAAGTGTCTGAGATCAGATTTGAACTCAGGTCCTCCTGACTTCAGGGCTGGTGCTCTAACCATTGCGCCACCTAGCTGCCCCTCAACATTCTTTGTTTTAAGGAAGAACATAAATGTTTCTATAGGAGAGTGCCCAGGCTGGAAAAGGATCTTAAAAATCATGTCCTATGAGAAAACAGTTGAAAGAAATGGGGGAGATATTTAACCTGGGATGGGGATATATAAAGTGATATAATAACAGTTTAGAGAAGTATTAAGCTCTTTACCATCATGTGGCTAGCAAAATTGCCCATTGGACCTGGTAATTAAAATGAAATTGGGGAAAATTTTGAGAAAAATACAGTATAACATAGATAATGCTAATTTGTGATTTTCTGAGTCAATATGTGGTCTAGTTTTTGTTTGCATTGATACCTCTGTTCTAGTGTATTGAAACACTGTCTTGAGGTACAGGGATTAGATTTGTTTTATATGATCTAGGAGGGTAGAAGATTTCCAGCATACAGACAAAACTGGAAAGCATTTGTTGTTGTTCTATCATTTCAACAGTTTCTGACTCCTTGTGACTCCTTTTGGGATTTTCTTGGCAAAGAGGTTAGAAGAATTTGCCATTTTCTTCTTTAGTTCATTTTATAGATAAGGAAAGTGAGGCAAACAGGATTAAGCAACTTGTCTGGGATCACACAGCTAGTAAATGTCTGAGACCATATTTGAACTCCTGAAGATGACCCTTCCTGACTTCAGGCCTGACACTTTATTCACTATGCCACTTAGCTGCATATTTTAGCTTAATGTAAGGAACTACCCTTATATTAACTGGCCTGAAACAGCTCAATATGCAGTTATTAAGCATCTTCTTTGTCCAAGATTCTGTGCATATAAGGACAAAAATAAAACAGTATCCACTCTCAAGCAACTTATATTCTAATGGAAAAATACAACTTATGCACAAATAAATTTATTATAAGGAAAATGGAAGCAGGAGACAGTATTAATTCCTGTGGATGGTCTACATCAGGGAACAGCAAACTATAGGCTAAATCCACCCAGCCATTTGTTTTTGTTTGGTTCTTATCTAAGAATAGTTTTATATTTTAAAATAAAGGCAAGCCAAAGAAAAATAGGTAGTTGACAGAGAGCCAGATTAGTTAGGCTCACAAGTGACCCTGGGCTACACAGAATGTTAACTAGACATTATTTTTGAGAAGATATCACCAAGTTCCAGTTGGTGATAAGGAGAATAAATGTGAAATTTGCAAGGGTCAATGCTAAAAAATTACCCATGCATATGTATTGTAAATAAAAAGCTTTAATAAAAAAAAAAAAGAAAAAATGCAACTACAGAAAATTAAACTGGTCTTGATAGTAGCACAAACTCAGAAAGAATAATAGCACTACTATTAAACCTCAGCAACTTTCTGTAATATATAGCACCATCTAAGAAGGTACACAAATTATATCCAAGTTGTTAGAAGACAATTTTTATTCCATCTCATTTATAAATCAGTTATTGGTGTTGCTATGTGATTTATCAATTTTTAAAATGTTAGCTCTTTTTTGTTGTTATTTTGCAGTGTGATCAGTATTAAATATTTTACTGAAAACAAAAAAAAAAGAGAACAAATGTGACTTTTGATTCACCACCACAATAAATGTTCTAAGTACTTCATTAATTTTTTTGTTAGTCTAAAGACTCTTGGTTTCAGTGGGGTGGTAGTTCTCCCCCACTGACACAGAATGCAACCTTTCTAAGTACGTGGCTTTTGTCTGTTTATGTAAAAATTCATTATCTTGATGCCAGTTTACACTGAGCTTTCATGCACTTAGGCTGAACTTCAAATAGATTTAAAAGCCATAACTAAACCTGTATTCGCAGTCTATATGACTTGGACGGACCTGCTGAGACCTTTACTCCTGCTGGCAAAATCTTGGAAAATGTAGGGTCATTCCTGTGCTCTTCTTTCTTCAAGAAAAAATTTATTCTCTCATGAACTACAAGGGATTTTAGGGGATACATATTTGAATAGTGGAAGGACCATTGAACTGGAATTCTGGGAACCTGGGAACTAGTTATAGCTCTGTTGTAAAGTACCTGGATGCACTTTATTAAGTCCCTGGATTTCTCTGTGCCTATAAAATGGACATAAACATTCTTCCCAATTTACCTTACAGGTTGATATGAAAGGTTGAGAGGATGAATATGAAAGCATATTGGGGAAAAGTATAAGGAGTTCTCCAAATGTCATATTGCAGTATTACTTTGTTGCCCACATGCCTGAATCTGTACCAAAAGTATCTTTCCTCTTAAAGGGCCCCTATCAGCGCTTCTTTGAGGTTGACTGAGTTTCATTTGTTCTCAGCTCTCTGATCCTGAGTTGACCTTCATTCTGTCTATTGCTTCTGCATCTGTCTCAGAGGCCCCAGTCAGCAAAATCCCATTCCATGATAAAAGGTCTGAGCCAAGCAAAGGCATCACAAAAGTCCTTGCTTGCAGCAGTTTGATTGGACTGCCAAGGCTGGAGAAAATGCTTCTCTTGGGAAAGCAGTTAAAGATCTTTCCTTTTATTGGTTTGCTAACTGATGGCTTACAGTGACTCAGGAGCAAATGTTATTATGCAAACTTCCAAGGTCATGGTCCTCAACCAAGATATGCTGATGTACCAACAGACCTGCCAGTGAGGCGGCATGCCAGGGTGGATTTGGTGATGTAGGATCACAGAACGTTGGAATCAGAAAGGACCTTATCCATGGCAGAAGAGACAAAGTCAGCATTCGAACTCAGGTCTCCTGGCTTCAACTCCAGAGCTTTTTTCCACTCTGAAATGATCTTCATTTCTGACCTAATTTTCCTCATCTGAGATCTAAGATTCCTTGTGGCTAGTCCTTTAGAAGATCTTTAAGCTGATGGCCCTTAGGGGATTGCCAATGGAATAGGAGCTAGGAAACCTTAGGTTGGAGTTTAAGTTATGAAACCAACTCTCTTCATTACCTTGGACAGGTTGCTTCCTCGGAAGAAATGAAGCAATAGTAACGTTACTTCCCTAAAAAGAAATTGCTTTTGGGTTATTTTCCCCATTTTATTGATAATCTTTATGGTCCGTTATAGTTCTAGCACAGTATTAGTACTATTCTTCCTGTTCTACTTGGAAAGTTGAATGCAGGTAATAGTATTGAGCCTTCCTCTTTTGTGACTTCATCATTTATATTTCCTAATTCAGCACAGTAATTTCTAAACTATGAAGAAATGAAAATCAGCCCCATCCCATTTCCCTCTTTAAAGATCCATAGAGATGAAAAAAAAACCCTACCTAAGAAATTGTAATCTGAACTTGCTGTTCTCTCTCTGGAACTCCATTAAATTTTTTCTTTCCATTATCTTTTTTTAATAAAATAATTGGAAGAAATAAAATGAATGATTTTAAAAATAAGGAGCTTTTCACAAATAGATCATACAGACCTTTTTGGGGGCGATTGGGGAGGGAGGCAGAGTTAAGTAACTTGTCCAGGGTCACATAGCTAGTTAATATCTGAAGCTGAATTTGAACTTGGGCCCTCCTGACTCCTGGCTTGGTGCTTATCCACCAGAATGCCTACATATAGAACATTTTAGAATATTCTTGATATACTATTGTAGTATTTAGGTCTAGAAGAGAACTTTGGACATTCTCTGAGGAAATTCTGTTACTGCCTAGGGTCACATAGTAACAATCAGGATTTTAAAATCCTGATTCCACACCCAGTTTTCTGTTTATACTGTGCTGTTTCTGAGTGTTTGGGGTTTTTTGGAAACAAAGTAGGAAGCATTTAAAAGCCAAGGTAAAGAAATGGATTTGCCAAAAAACTCTTAAAATCTATAGAATGGCTTCAGTTCAACAAACATATATTAGCCACTTTCTTTGCTCAAGGCTTTATACCAGGACAAAAGTCAACTCATTCTTGCCCTCAGGAGCTCACTTGCAGTGATATATTGTGTACATGGATAAAGACGCAGAATGTACACAGAATAATTTCAAGAGGAATAAATGAAAACATTTAATTAATTTTGTTCTTACTGTGTGCCAGGCACTTTGGTAATGCACTGGGGATGCCAGTACAAAAGCAAAGCAACCCTTATTGTCAGAGAATTTACATTCTAATGGGAAAGACAATAAATATAGGAGAATTGTGGCCAGGGGTAGGTGAAGTCACAGGAATGTTGAGTGGAACTTTTGAAATGTCTCTTCTAGTTGTTCATTCTTCCTTCTTGAAGAGGATAATGACGTCATGAGCTAGTATTGATTTGGCCATATCCCTCATAGCAAGGCTGGGAGGTAGAGAACTGCATGACCTAAAGTGTAGTCTGAAATAGGACAAATATAATAGAATATGTATGTTTTAACCATTGATTGGCCAGGCAGAACAGTTTAGCCCTAGGTCTGGTGTTCAAAAATTGAGTAAATTAAGAATCCCAGGGTATGGGTATATGGAGAGCATTATAACAAGGAAGATGGTTGAGATAGACACCTGGAAACATGGTCTGATAGTCTGAAGTCTGTCCTATAGTGGGTTTCATAAGTTTGTGTTCACTGATTCTTCAATAAGGAAGAAATCTGAAATAACTGGGGGTGAAGGGAAAGAGGTGGAATCATAAAAGATTCTTGAACTAAATTTTGAAGAAAGTTAAGCATTCTAAGAATTATAGATGAAAAGGGAGTACATTCCCAATATGGAAAACAGCCTGTACGCAGAGGAAATTTTTGTAAATATGGCTTTTAGTAATAGGATTGATTATAAAAATCCTTTTTTAAGGCTCTACATGATCTACATGAAAATGTCCTTGTGCATTCCCCTCCCTTTTATTTCCCTTTAAGTTTATATTCTTAGTCTCCCCAGTTCATCTTCTGAGAACGCCACTGAGAGGCTTGGTTGGGGGCAGACCTTCCCTTTATGTATGCTGAAATAGAGTATCAGAAAGAAATGCTTTCATTTTTTTCCCCTGCTGGAGTCATTTCTTCATTTCTTATTTTTTTATTTATTTGATTTTTCCCCCAATTATATTCAAAAAAATTTTTTTCTTATATTTGCTTTTAAATTTTTTGAGTTGTAGGATGGTTCTCTTATTCCTATCCCCAATTAAGAAACCACTTGTGACGTTATATGCAAAATATTTCCATAAAAGTCAAGTTATGGAAAAAAAATTAAAGAGAGAGAGAGAGAGAGAGAGAGAAAGAGAAAGAGAAATGCTTCAATCTTTATTCAGACACAAGCAATTCCTTCTCTGATATGGATAGGATTTTTCATCATAAATCCTTCAGAATAGTTGTGGATGATTGTTCTGCTGAGAATAGCAAAGTCATTCACAGCTGGTCACTGCAGAACATTGCTGTTACTTTGTATACAGTACATTTCACTTTACTTGAGTTCATGGAGGACTTTCCAGGGTTTTTTTGTTTTTTGTTTTTCCTGAGAGTATCCTGTTCTTCAAAAAAAATGCTTTCATTGATATTGCTATAGAACCAAACTTATTTTCTTCATGTAAATAACCTGTTGTGATTGGGAATGGGGGGGGGAATGTTTTTCAGGTGGAAAACATCCTGCTGCATGACCGAGGTCATTATGTCCTATGTGACTTTGGCAGTGCCACCAACAGATTCCAGAACCCACAAGCTGAGGGAGTCAATGCAGTAGAGGATGAGATTAAGAAGTAAGCTTCCCCCTTCCTTGGAGCTTGGCTCTGCTCTCAGATCTGTGACTTCTTTTTGAGCATAGGGAGGGGGGACTGGGTTGGGAAGAAAATGGTTTGGTATGGGAATATTTCAAAGAATCATTTTTATATGAATTGGTTGAATCTTTAATCCTGTAGCTATAAAGGTTACCTGCCAGAAATTGCAGTCATTTTCTAAAGAATTAATAGGCTGTACTAAAGGACATTGGATTTGAAGCTGGAGATCTAGGTTTCAGTCCAGAGAGGAAAATAAAGAGGAACAGATCAATTTCAACAGAAGCAATTTTAAGAATTATGGATATTCTAAGCCCTTGCTTGGAATAAATGGAAATACAGAAAAGATTGACTTCTTTTTTTAGGGTCAGATAACACCTTTGTTTGGAGTCAGAGGACTTAGGTTCTAATCTAATCTATATGAGTTCAGCAAAATAATTTTCCTGCACTGGTTTTCAGTTTTGTTTTTTTGTTTTGTTTTTTTTTTTTTTTAGTCTTAAAATGAGGGCTTGGACTATATATATTTCAGTTGTGAATTTTGTGATCTGGTTTATCAGTTCCCCATTATTTAGTGGAGAAATCCAGACTGATTTTTTTTTTAGACATTTAAAAATACTATTCTTTTGGGTTAAAGCCTAATGGTACAAATAGAGTAAAATCACTCAGCAGAATATTTAAGTTAGATAATAGGAGAAAGGTAAATTAGTAAACTAATTTTGGATGATTTTGTTTGTCTGTTTTTGTTTTTAATATCCACTGTGAACATAGCTCTACAATAAAATATTGTGGGAGATACAAAAGAGGTATGAAAGAAATGTTCCCTGACTACCTCAGAAATCATATGTGTATGTATATACATATGTGTATACATGCATATTTCTACACATATATACACAGACCTATGCATGCATACATATATACACACATTTCACATAGTAGAATATTGTGGCAATATATGATCAAGTGCTAAATATTACATTATAAGGGGAAAGAGCACTGCATTTTGATTCAGAGAAACTTGGGTTTTAATTCTGGCTTTAGTGCTATGTGACTTTGAGCAAAGCACTTTATTTCTCTGACCTTAATTTTCCTCATCTGTGAAATGGAAACCTATACTGTCTCACGGGGTTTATTATGGGGAAACATTTTGCAGGTACTATAAAATGACATAGAAATAGGACCTGTTATTAATACATGACAGTCATCATAATTGAACTCAGTGTTCAATAAGGTCCTATGACTACAAAGGCTTCTGGAAGAGAGATCTTTGTGGGCTGCATTAATCAGAGAAACTTTAAGGAAGAGACTTGCAGGACGGAAGGGCTTGGTGGAAAAGAAGAGGGAGGTGATAACTCTTGTAATAACAAAATTCATTCTGGGTTTGTCCTCCACATGGGCAGATTGGTTTGAGAAGGCACATTTTACATTTTGCCCTAAAAAGCCCACAGATTAGCTATTGTAATGATAATAATATAATGCTCCTGTGTGGCAGGTAGCACTAATATTCATTTTATTTTATTTTTTTGCTAATAATTTTTTTTTTCATTTTATAGATAGAAAAAACAGGCTTAGAGAAGTGATTTGCCCAAGATCACATAAGTAGTAAGAGTCAGATTTAAGATTCCAACACAGATTTTTGCTGACTCCAATCTGAGTCAGTGCATTTTCTACCTAAACCCACCATGGACAAGCTGATAGAACTAGCAAATGACCACAATTCTCTACTATTATTCCCTTCTGCATAACAGTATATTCATATTTGTCTAAGGTAGGGATTGTTATGATCTATTATGTTATAAAAGATAGAAATATTTTTGTTGTCACAGGATTACCAAACAAATGAAATGGGATATGATGGACATCTTTAATAAAATGATTCTTCTGATTTTAGGTACACAACGCTTTCCTACCGAGCTCCAGAAATGGTCAACCTGTATAGTGGCAAAATTATCACTACAAAGGCCGACATTTGGGTATGTGTTAAGTAATCTGCAGTTCCAATTTGATGAGCAATATGGTACTTGGCCTTGAAGTCAAGAGACTTGCATTTAGTTCTAGGTTCACTTTAGCTTAGTTTCTGTAAAATAGGCATAATGTTTACACCATTTATCTCCCAGGAGGTGATGAGAAAAGTGCTTTGTAAGCCTGAATATTCCAGAAAATTGTGAGTTATTTTTCTAATCTATAGCTGTTTAATTGTTAGTGTTTTTGTATACCTGCAGACCTGTAACTAGGGTAGAGTAACTTGGGGCTTTTGCCCCATGGAAATTGAGGAGGTAATAACAATACTTGCCATCCTTCTAAAATATAAAAGCAATTGAGATGAATACCTAGTTAACAGGAATAATTAGAATAGAAAGGTACTACATAATGTGCTTCTTTCTGGATTTAGCTTCATTCCAGCTGAGCTCCTTTACACCCTTTGCCCTGACCCCATCTTAATAGCTGTGGGTACCAGAATTGTTAGTTATTACTCTGTGCATCCACAAAAATGTGGTAATGGTAGAATACATCCTGGATTTGGAGTCAAAAGATCTAGATTAGTTCTGTCTTTGCTACTTAGCACATGCAAGATCTTGTATAAATCACTTCCTATCTGTGTACCTCATCTTTTTTTATCTTCAAAATCAGAAGGGTTAGATTAGATGATTTTTAAGGTCCCATCCAGCTTCAATAGCACTAGCCACCTTTTAGACTACTTGTAGGGAAGTCATAGAAAGAAGCCCATGCTCAGTAGTTACAGAGTGAAAACAATCCTTTTTTCCATCTGTCTTTTAGGCCCTTGGTTGTTTGTTGTATAAATTATGCTACTTCACATTACCATTTGGGGAGAGTCAGGTAGCCATTTGTGATGGAAACTTCACGATTCCTGATAACTCACGGTATTCCCAAGACATGCATTGCCTCATACGTAAGTATTTCCATTTCCCATATTCCACTTGGTTTGTAACCTTTTCTCTCCAGGATTGAATTATGCCAGCAGGAGAGTAGAGATTGCCCAAAGCAGGGAGAAAGAACAAAAGAGAAGATAGGAATGGGGAAATAAGATAGATAAGGGGTGGAAACAGAGATGGAGAAATATCTTTGAAGCAAGGATTTCCAATTGCTTAAATAGATCGCTTTTGGACAGATTTCCAAGGTACCCTTCATACCGACATGAATCATGTATAAGACTTGCATTCCATTAGTTAAAGTCTTTGAAGAAATCCTGGAACAATGGGATTCTGATTGGTTGTATATCAAGGGGGATAAGACATTGGTCTTTGCAAAATTAGGAGTTGCTCCATTTAAGAGGTTAGCATGTTTTGCTTGAATATTTGCTTCCAGGGGCAACATTTTGCTCTGTAAAATCTGTTTATATACAACAAATATTTCTTAGGTGCCTTCTATGTGCAAAACACTGTGATGAAAGCCTTTTTCCTAGGTGCTGAAGATAGAGGCCCAGAACTAAGTCTTACTATATTTTAGATTAATCATCTTGACTTCTTCTGAGATCATAATAACTATAAAAATCTTGTCAACTAATGGCCAAGCTCCTGGTCATGAGCCATTTCACACCTAGCTGATCTTCAAATGACAGAAATATATGCCTCCCATATACAAAAGCCTTTCTAACATGAAATACTTGTCAAATCTTGTGTTTCACTTAAGAATCCATTTTTATAAGATATCACAGGAGGGCCCCTTTTAACTTGACTTTTGACTTCTTAACCTCTCTAGTTAATCCTATGTTATCATACATAAAGAACAAGATGGCAGGTAACCATAAGCCCTTCTGATGGAAACAGAGCTTTCTCCACTTGACAAGGTTCTTTGGGACTAGAATTATTATAGCTTGTCACCTCTCTCTCTTGCTGATTCCTGGACTGTGGTAGCAGGAATGGTCTTTGCTCTTAACTGGATGAATTTCCAGTTGATGGAAGGCCACATTTAGCCATAGATAACTTTGTTACAGATTGCTCTACTTTTTCTTTTAAATCTGATTGCAAGTGAACAAAAATAAAAAAAGAGATATTGTAAAATGCATATGAGGTAGACTAATAAGAATCATAATCTCATTTGCCTCATTGTAGCTTCAGAACTGTGATCTCAAGATTTGCTTTTTATGATAGGGGACTATTAGTCATCAAGGTCCTTATTTGAATATATCATTCTCAATGTCTGAACTCATGTTGATTAAAGGATGATGTTAGTACATTCCTTGAACCAAAGGTTCCTGAGTCATTTTACATAAAGAATGTTCCTTATTAATCAAGTTCTTTCTTAAATCATTAAACTGAAGTGTTACTATGTTCTGTGCATTTAGATAGAAATACCTAATAATTTGACATTCAAACCTGTAATTCTAGATGACCTTTGTTTCTGAACTCTAAATAGACTGAATATGATATAATCAAATGTCTTACTTTTCATTACATTGTTTATGAACTTCAGAACTGAGTTATTCTCACCTGATGAACAGCACCATAAAGAAGAACACACCAACTCTGAAAACAAGAAACTGGGATTTGGGAGCCATAGTATCATAAAATTGCAGAGTTATTCAGTGACATCTTATCTAGTTATCTAGTCAGGTCATGTCAAATTCAGATAGAAACAGGCCACTATGCATAAGGATCCCTGAAAATGGCATATTGACTTAAGAAAAACACCCATTTATACTTTAAAAAAAAATAATGTTAACACATTAAAATCAAACAGGAGTTCAATTATAATCTAGCTCAGGTCATACTTGAAAGTATTTTGGACTGCATGTGGCCTGTGTGTTTCTAGTCCTACATGTCCCCACAACAAGGATGCTATCTATAACATCCCTGAAAATGGTGATTTAAGCTTCCACTTAAAAACCTCCACTCATGAGGAATACATTAGTAACTCTAAGCTGCCCATGACATTTTTTGAGAGCATTAATTTTTAACAAGATTTTTCTTCTCTTGAGCCTCCCTAAAACTTCCACCTCTTAGTTTTAGCTCTTCCATCTGAAGACAAATAAAAACAAATTTAATCCCATGAAAACTATCATGTTCCTTCTTTGTTTTTTCTCCAGGCTAAATATCTTTAGTTCCTTTGACCACTTTTCTTTTAGAATGGCATGGTTTCAAGTCCCATCACCATCTGGTTATCCTCCTGCATGTACTTGAAATGGAAAAATCAACTTCACAAATACTGAATGAGGGAGGCACGGCTAGAGACAACAGGTTCTGTGAGAAAAATGTGGGGGTTTTAGTGGACTGTGAGCTTAATATAAGTCATTGGTGCGAGACAGAGGCAAAAAAGCTAACGTTGTCAGAGGCTACATAAAGAAGGAAGGCTACACATCCAGAAGGAAGAGGTAATAAGTTCTCCATACTCTGCCTAGTTCATTCACTTATGGATACTATGCTCAATTCTTGGTGTCATATTTTAGGATAGACATAGACAAGCAACAGGGCAAAGATTCTAAGTTGAAGGAAATGGGCATAGAAAAGAGAAGACTTAATTGTCATTTAACAAAAGACTGTCTAATAGAAGAAAGGGTTTTAGGTTTACTCTGTCTCCTGAAGGGAGAGTTAGGAGCAGTAAAGTAGGAACTGCACAGAGGGATATTTAAATTTGATATAAGGGACAAACTTCCTTATAGTACTAGTTATGGTCTGGTCTGCCAGAGGAAATAGTAAGTTCTAATTCTGAGTTTTCCATCAGGGCCTAAATTATGATTTTGGGAATGAAAATGTTTTAGAAAGAATTTTTATTCAGATGTGGGTTAAATTAGATGGCTACTGAGGTCCCTTCAAGTTCTTTAATTCTATCAGTCTTTTGACATGTTCATCATTGACATGTCTAAAATGTAGTTCCAAGAATTGGATAGAATACTACAAAAATTACCTAGCAGGAGCAGAGTAGGACAGTATCGTCATTTTGCCATTCTAATTATTGCAGTGTCTCACTAAAATCTTTTTTTTCCCCCACAATTACTGCTCTCCAGCTGTGTTATCCCTATTCTATGCTTGTGAAGTTCTTTTATGGACCTATGTTCAGGATTTTTTTATATTTAATTTTATTAATTTAATCTTACCAATTTAACCCATTGTTGCATTGTCTGGTAAAAATTTTCAGTGATCTCCTTTTATGTATTATCCAGGACTTACAGCTTTGTGTCATCCACAGATTTAATAAGAAAGCTACATAAATGTGCACATATGTATGTACATGCATGAATAATTTTTCTATGCAATTGATAAATAAAATGAATCAAAATCAAAATCTCTGTACTAGACTGCCTATCACCATTCTTTGGTTCTGGTTATTGGATAAGTTCTTAATCCAATTAATCATACTGTTTTCAATTCATCTTTTCCATATTTGTCCATCATAATAATTGGCTCTGTTTCTCATTCTTTTCATACTTATCCGAATGTACACATATACCCTCTCCCTTGCTTTGATTAGGTGAATTTCCAGATGAATTTCCTTTCAGTGTAGCATGGCATATTGTCACCTGTATGAGGTGACTTGCCATATATGAATCATGAATTTTGCATCCCATTAAGTTTCCAGTGATACCCTGAGGCATCCTCATGTTAATGCCTCTAGTCTTTAAGCTCTGGTTTCTTATCCAAGATCCAACCCAATATCCCTGACACTTTAACTGCTCTTCATGCTAGGAAAGTAATTGGTGATACCTTCAAAAAATGGAACTTCATCATAGAAAATCTTGCTTTGACTATACTGAACCCCACTGGCCACCCTGCCTATACAATGTACAACCTGGTGGTCTAATTCCTAATAATCATCTCAACCAATTCTCAGTGTGGACAGAGGAATTCCCCAGTTTTGGGTTTCATCTATGGCTACTCTTGGACATCTGGCCCTCCTAGGTATTTTCTCTAGTCACCCAGTTTTGAGTAATAATTTATAACCAATTCTCTTTTAAAACTTTTAGCAGATACAAGGAAAGAAAGAAAAAATTAATAAGTACAATTGCTCCATTTTCTTTTCTGAGTTTTATCTATTTAAGTTATTAACTTCTTGAGTCTTTTTGGTCACTTATATTTTTAGTAAATAATTGTCCATGTCTTCATATTTATTGACATTTTATTGACATTTTATTTTTTGACATTTATTGACATTACATGACTTTGAATATTATTCCCTATGCCTGCCACGTAAAGCAATAGATGTTCTTTGAACAGAATGACTTCTCAGTTGCTTCCCCATTTGCCATGATCTTCCTTTTCTGTTCCTAATTTTGGTCGTTTTCCTTTAAAAGCAAAACAAAAACAACAGCAACAAAAAATGCTTTGCTTACTTAGCAAAAAAAAGTTTGTTCATTTTCTTGGTCTCTTTAAAGAACCAGCTCTTTGTTTTAATTATTAATTCAATTGTTTTCCTACTTCTCATTATATTTTCTGTTCTTTATTATTTACATTATTGTTATTTTCCTTTAGATGATTCCTTTGTTCTTTTTTTTGTGATATGTAATTAAAGAGTTAATTCATTCTTCTCTTCCCTCTCTTATTAAAGTCGATAATCATCACCAATATTTTAGCTTTGAAGAACAATTTTTAGAGGTGTTAACATTTCTGTCTTTTTAGTTTTTTGTTTTACAACTCAATTATATTTCTTTTACATGATTATTCTTTGTATTTTTCTTTACATTTTGTTTCTTTCTATTACTCATGTCACTATTATTTCTAATTTTGCTACACTATAATCTATAAAAAAAGCAGTACATATATTTTTTTTCTGTTTTTTTAGGGCTTTATGAATAGAAAATATTAAAAACTGCCATTTATATAGCCTTTTAAGGTTTGCAAGTACTTTATATTCACAACATTATTTAAGCCTTACAATAACCCTTATGAAATAAGTTCTATAAATGTTTTAGAGATAAAGAAACCAAAGCCTTTTTGTCTTTCTTGTTCAGTCTTTTCAGTCATATCTGACTCTTCATAATCCCAGAGGTTTCTTTATTTTTTTATTTTTTGCTTTTTGCTGAGGCAATTGGGGTTAAGTGACTTGCCCAGGGTCGCACAGCTAGGGAATGTTAAGTGTCTGAGATCAGATTTGAACTCAGGTCCTCCTGACTTCAGGGCTGGTGCTCTATCCACTGTGCCACCTAGCACCCCCCAGAGGTTTCTTGTCAGAGAAACTGAAGTAGTTTGCCATTTCCTTCTCCACAAATGAAGGAACTGGGACAGACAGGGTTAAGTGACATTTCATACTGCTAGCCTGCTTGCAAAGTATTTGAGGCAGATTTGTGTTAGTTATTTATATTTTTAAATAATAGCTTTTTATTTTCAAAATACATACAAAGATAGTTTTCAACATTCACTCTTGTAAACCCTTGTTTTCCAAATATCTTCCCTTCTTTCCCCCTACCCTCTCCCTTACACAGCAAGTAATCCAATATATGTTAAACATGTGTAATTCTTCTATACATAGCTCCACAATTATCACGCTGCATAAGAAAAATCAAATCAAAAAGAAAAAAAATGAGAAAGAAAACAAAAAGCAAGCAAACAAAAAAAGGTGAAAATACTATGTTGTGATCCACATTCAGTCCCCAAAGGTCTCTTTTTGAGTGCAGATAGTTTTCTCCATCACAAGACCATTGGAACTGGCCTGAATCACATCATTGAAAAGAGCCTTGTCCATCAGAATTGATCACTGTATAATCTTGCTGTTGCTGTGTACAATGTTCTTTTGGTTCTACTCACTTGACTTAGCATCAGTTCATGTAAGTGTCTGATTTCTGAAATCAAACTGCTGATCATTTATTACAGAACAATAATATTCCATAACATTCATATGCCATAACTTATTCAGCTTTTCTCTGAAGCAGATTTAAACTCAGGTCTTCCTTTCTCCAACCCTGGCATTCTATGCACTGCACCACCTTGGTCTACAGATAATGTTAAGTGACTTGCCTATGGTCATATAGCTAGGAAGGATGAAGGGCAGGTTTTGAACTGAGCTCAATTTATATCTTCTATCCAAGTAAATGATTTATTTTTATGAATATTCCAATAATATTATGAAAAAATGTGTAATTCTCTGCTTTTTATATTTAATTTCATATATATATATATATATATATATATATATATATATATTACACAGAGACACACACATATATACCCAGAGTTATTTCCAGTTTATTCAATAAGAAATTAATTTCTCTGCTTTTAATCTTCTCATTAGATTTGTCATATTCTGATCATGGAGTATAATATTCCTTCCTTATTTTATTTTTATCTATTTCATTTTGTCTTGATGTTACTCTTTAATTAACATAATTGTTGAATTATGTGTGCCTGTATGTGTGTGTGTGTGTGTGTGTGTGTGTGTGTGTGTGTGTATGTGTAATTGACTATTTGTCCATTTAAATGAGACAGCTATTTGGCAAAATAATATTTTGGATTTCATCTCCATAAGACCTGGATTCAGGTTTTAAATAGTTCCTAGCTCTGAGACCCAGAGCATATCACTTAATCTCAATCCAAAAAACAGAAATGATAATAGTCTATGTCACAGGATTGTTCCACAGATCAAAGATGGTAATGTGTAGTAAAGAACTTTGAAAACCAAAAATTGCTATGTATATACATCTGCAATTATTATTATTATTAGATATTCACCATTGCATAATTATATAACATTTTTATCTGTCTTTTTTTGGAGTCCAAAATAAACAGTAATATTATTGCTGCTACTCCTGACTTTTTAAATTTTTAATTGGATACTAATATTTTTAGACCAACCTCTGATTTGGAATCTTTCTTCCCCCATTAAATATACTTCTTACAAGCAGCTTTTTGATGGCTTTCCTTTTTCAATGCATTCAATTAATTCCTCTCTTGCAGGAAAATTAAAATAATTAATATTTGGTTTGTCCTCTGGCATTTTCTCCTTCTAAATTTTTTTTTGTATTATTATTTCTGCTACTAAAAATAATGAATAAAACTAATTATAAATAGGTATAATATTATTATGAGTATTAGTTTCTTATTCTAAATCATTTCTTGATTTATGCTATATCTTTTTTTCTTCTTCCACTAATGTTTTAAATTCTTCACTTAAATTGTAGTTCTGGTCTTTTTCCTAAACTTTTGCATTACTAACTGCCTATTGGACATTTTTAACTGGCATATCTGTAGGCATTTCAAACACTTGACAAAATCAGTCCTCATTTTTCCTCCAAATTAAACTCATTTCTCTATTTTAGTTGAGAACAATATCATATTTCCAGGCACCCATAGCTTGTAAATTTGGAGTCAATCTCAACTCATTCCCTTCCTTCTTCATCCAAATTCAAAATCACAAAGTTTATTTGATTCCACTTCTACAATCTCTTATATTCCTTCTCTACATTCACATGACTACTGACCCAGGTCAAATCCTCATCACCTCCATAATAGATTTAATTTATTTCTAAGCCTCCAGTCTCCTCCTTCCCTAATCCATTCTCCAATCCAAGATGTTGCCAAAGTGATATTTCTAGTAATTCCTCTCTTCAAGAAGCTACAGTGTTTTACTCTTGTCAGATATTTTTTCTATAGCATTTTAAAATGTATCTAATCTTTTCTTTATAGTAACAATAACAATGAGGAGATTAACTAACATTTATATAGCATTAAGGTTTGCAACATGCTTTGCAAATATAATTTAATTTTATCCTCAAAACAACACAAGGAGATAGAGCTATTGTTATTCCCATTTTACATATGAGGAATGACAGTGGTGAAGTGGCTTGCCCAGGATCACATAGATGGTAAATGTCTGAGCATGAATTCAAACTCATAATAGAGTATTTTCAGCTTCTTTTTACTGTTATATAAAGAGAGTTTAAGTGACTTGTCCATAGTCACATAACTAGAAAATGTTAGAGGGAAGTTTTAAACCATGAAATGGAGAGCATGAGTGCAGGGCTCTTTACACCACACTACTGGGTAATCTTTTTCTTTGGATTAATCATTTTTCAACATCCCCCTGGAAAAAGTCCCTAATCTGCTGTCACTGAGTAGTGCTTTTTAACCTCTTTGTATGAACCCTTTGGATAGCTTTTTGAAGCCCACAAAACCCTTCTAAGAATTATGTTTTTAAATGCATAAAACAATGCATAGCATTGCAAATTGATAATTCATGAACTCCAAGTGAAATGTTGACACTGGGCAGCTAGATAATTCAGTGGATAGAGTGCTGACTCTGAAGTCAGCAAGACTCACCTGCCTGAGTTCAAATCTCATCTCAGACACTTACCAGCTGTGTGACCCTAGGCAAATCACTCACCTCTATTTGCCTCAGTTTTCTGATCTATAAAATGAGCTAGAGAAGGAAATGGCAAATGATTCCCAATATTTTTTGCCAAGAATATCCCAAATGGAGTCACAAAGAGTAGGGCATGACTGAAAATGATCAAAAAGCAATCAAGAAACAAAATTATGTAATGTGATTTGTGAAATAATAGTTTTGACATTAAATTTGCAAATGTAACATGAAATGAAAACACTATGCCAGTTTCTCCAGTAACTATACATGAATGAAATATGAAATGTAACAGGTTTTGGTACATTTTAAGAACTACTGATCATGAAAAATAAAGTTCAATCCAGGTTTACAAGGCTGGTTCAATATTAAGAAAGCTTAAGTCTGAAAAAATATCAGCCTGAAAACCTTTAAAAATGATTCAATGAGGGAATTCAATGAGGTATATGAGGGAAAAGACATTGAATTCCATCATTGATTTATGATGATTAGAAGAAGAAAAACTCCCAAGAACAGAAATAGAGGAATTTTTTTTTAATTAAAACTTTTTATCTGCAAAACACATGTATGTGTAATTCCCCAACATTAACCCCCACAAAGCTTTCTGTTACAAATTTTTCCCCCCTACTCCCCACCCCTCCCCTAGATAGCAGGATATCCACTACATGTTAATTATGTTAAAATACTTGACAAATCAAATATATGTAGCATATTTCCACACATCTTGCTGTACAAGAAAAATCATGTCTACAAGAAAAAAAAATCTGAGAAAGGAAACACAATGCAAACAAACATCAATGGAGAACATGAAAATGTTATGTTGTGGTCCACATTGAGGAATTTTTTTTAATACAACAAAACAATATTGACTTGAAACTAGGAGTTTCTTATTCAGTGGAGAAATACTACAAGCATTTATACTGAAAATAGATACAAAACAGGGATAATAACTTTTTGCCATTTCTATTTGACATAGAATAGAATGTGTGTTGTAGTGACAAATTGATAGAGACTCAGAGAAGTTAGAGTTTGAACCTACCCATTTATAGGTGAGGACCCTGAGGCCTACAGATGATGAACATGATGATATTGGACTAGGCAATTGCTAAAACCTCTTGTGATTTTAAAATTTTATGAGTCAACAGTATTAGGAATGTAGCAGTTATATTTTTTTAAAAAGTAATTTAAATGGCATATGGAATTCCCAATGAGGAATTTCTTTCAACTCTTAGGAGTTGATATCTTCTCTAAAATTCACAATCTTAGTGATTCTCAAAATGTGGTTGGTAAACTTCTGGGGATCCTTAAGAATATTTTATGGGTCTATGAAGTAAAAAATTACATTTCCATAATAATACTAAGATGTTATTTGCCCAGTAAGATACTCCTCCTTTTTCTAACTACACATTTGTGTGAGGCTATCAGATTTTCTTTATATCGTTGTATATTTAAGAAAACAACATCTTGATGTCTTAATGAATTGAAATTTTTTTTTATAATTGTCAGCTTTAATTTCTAATACAGAAAATTCAATAGACTATAAGCCATATGAACAAAAGTTTTTTAAAGTCCTCAATATTTAAAAGTGTAAAGGGGTTTTGAGACCAGAAAATTTAAGAAATACTGTCTTAGAGGATTGGCTGGGGCACATAGCCATTCTGTGCCAGGGACAGGGCTTAAACTCAGGTTTTCCTGTTTCAGAGCCCAGCTCTCTTAATTGAAATAAAAGTAGGAACAATAAATTAAAAGTATTAGCATTGGACAGAAAGAGATGAAAATAAAATTATTAGCTCTTGTCATCATTTACTGAAGATCTATCAACCTTCATAGAAGCTTATTGAAATGGTAAGTAGATGAGAGAAAAAAATTAGCAAATCAGAAAGATTTGCCAAAAAAAACTATGCCAGCTGTAAATAATCATGGAAAAGTCTCAATTAACCTTTGCCACAAGCAAGTCTATAAAACTAACTTACAAACTGGTTGTTCATCTTTATCAATAGTGAGAATTACTTTGTAGGGTTATCTTATACCATTGAAATCTCAGATTTGGTCCAAAAAAGTTAAAATAAATAAGCCCACAAAAATAAAACTGGAAAGATTTCAGCATTCATATGTGACTCAGATGAATGTAGTAAAAATGGCAAATTTTTGTGTGTGTGTTTTTCAGTTGTGTTTGATTCTTCATGACCACATTTGGAAAACATACTGCAGTGATTTGTCTTTTCCTTCTTCAGCTTATTTTACAAGTGAGAGAACTGAGGCAAATAGAATTAAATGGCTTACCCAGGGTCACACAGCTAGGAAGTATGTCTAAGGTCATTTTTGAACTCATGAAGATGAGTCTTTCTGGTTCCAGGTGCAGCTTTCTATCCACTGCACCACCTAGCAGCTCCCCCCCTTCTCCCCCACCTTCTCAAAATAGCAACATCTCAAATAATTTTTTAAATTTTATATATAATGTTAATTGAAGTAACTTTCCAAAACAGCTAGATAAAATAAAAAAGAAATTTATGTGGAAAAATTTATGTGGCCATTGTATCAGGGAGCACCTTGAGAAAAATAAAAAAATTAAAAAAATAAAAAAAACCTGCTACAATTGGACTTTTGGTCCTTGGTTTTTAAAACACATAAAAAGCATTTGTCATCAAAACTATCCTTTTGGGGCAATAAATAGGAACCCAAATGAATGGAATAGAATAGACATGTCAAGAGCAGAAGCAAATATATGCAAAAGATTAATGTTTGAATAAACCCAAGGGAAATAAAAACTGTGGAAATTATTCATTATTTAATGATTGGTGGAAAAATTGGGTAGCAGTATGGCAGGAAATTAATTTAGCACCTCACCACACACCATCTACCATAATAATTTCTAGCTAGATCATAGACTTAGTCATGAAAAAACAAAAGATTGAATAATAAATGTATCTCGACTATAGATGAGACTTGGATGTTTATCTTTTAAATAGATTGAAATAATTATAGAGAGCAAGGTGGATGGATTTGATTTATAAAAAAAATTTTGTCCAGCAACAAAAATTACTAGGAGTTTTTAAATTATGAAAATTATTCATAGTAATTTACTTTTATTTTATTATATTGAATTTAATATTTAGTAAAAAAAGAATATTTCTATATCAGAGCAAAGAGAAAAAAAGGTTATACATAAAAACATAAATCCCTATTACATAAAGGTTGCTTTTTAAAAGTAAGTAATAAATTCAATATGTTACTTTCAAAGCTGTCAAGCAGGACAAGCTTATCTGTGGCCTATTGAACTTCCTTCTCTTCCATGAATTTTAAAAATTGTTTTAATAACTTTCTTTTCTTTTTCAGCAACTTTATTTCTAGTTTCCCCATTCCCCTATTATCCATAGCAATAAAGATAAAATATAGTTTAACTTCCTTGTGGATCAAAGATATTCAAATTTTAAAAATCACAAAGAAATAATGGAAAAGCAGACATACTCATAATGTTGGTGAAATAACAGATAGCTAGAATCTTTTTGGAGAACATTCTGATTGTATTCCGTTAAGTGTTCTTAAAATATCATAGCCATTGACCCAATAATCTGATAATTGAAAATGTATCTTCAAAATTACAAAGCACAGAAAAGGGATTATCTGCTACTAAGATGCCTACAGAAGCATTTTCTGTACTTGCAATAATCAGTCTATTATCTGATGACCAACAATTGGGTTGCAGTATGTCAATCTAATGAAATATTATGCCTCTAAGACCATAGTTTAGGAATATTAACAATGTGAAAAGGTAAACGTGTAAAATAATTTTAAATGAAGAAACCAGAACCAGAGTATCACCGTGTTGGCCATGGATGTGTAAAAAGAAAATATTTATACACAAATATCACTGTAAATGGACAAATGAAGGCAACCTGAAATAACAAGAAAAAGTCTTGCATAGGACTTCAAAGACAAATCAAGTTACATTTTCCTTTCCAGCCTCCTCAAGTTTTTAAAGGCTTACTGCTTAGTCATTTTTCAGTTATGATGGCCACTTTATGACTCCCTTTGAAGTTTTCTTGGCCAAAATACTAGAGTAGTTTGCCATTTCCTTCTCCAGCTCCTTTTACAAATGAGGCAACTGATACAAACAGAATTAAGTGACTTGCTTAGGGCTACATAACTAGGAAGTGCCTGAGGCCAGATTTGAACTCATGAAGATGATTGCAAGCCTGGCTCTCCATCCACAGCACCACTTAGAAGAACTCATGTTCTCCTTTGGTCTTGAACTCTTCCTTTCTCTATTTAAGAATATTTGAGAATTCAGAATTTTCACTTAGGCCCACAGTGGAAGATGGAACATGGAGCAAAAGAAAAGAGGCCTACATTGTAATCTTTTACTATTGTAATCAATTACTCATGAGATTAGGAGCAAATCAATTCATTTCCCTGATCCTCAGTTTCCTAATCTGTAAAATAATGCATTACATGGTCTCTCTTTAGCTTTTAAGTCTGGTTTGATGGTTCCTTACTAGGTAAAGACCTTCCTTGACCTGTCAGCTGATTTCCAACTTTGACTTTTTGACTATATTTTTTACCAAGCTTGAGAAATTGGAGCTGACGTCACTGATGATCTCCCTAACTATATTAAATATTTTATTTATTTTTTTTAATAAAATAAAGCACAGAGTATGCTGGGGCACAGGGTATGCTGGTCCCTAGTCAAAAGAGACCAGTGCAGGAATTCAGTGGATCTGAAGTGAAAACTATTGATCACAAGGGATGGTCTGATTTAACAATTTTCTACTTTGTAAGAGGAGGTATTGTGAAGAATAATCAGTGCCTTGCCCTAAACTCAGAGGAGTTCTCTGAAAGAATATTAGCCGCTATAATTTTTGTAAAATTGCTTAGGTACAGAGAGGAATAGTTTCATTGTCCCCAGATAGTTGTCCATTGTTGGAACCAGAGTGTAAATCTTTAAAATTGTAATCGTTAACTGGTTTTCCTGCTTCCAGTCTCTCCCTTTCCAATCCACATTACATAGTTGTTTGTTCCACACTAATCTTCTAGAAACATTCATTTCATCCTGTCATTTTGCTACTCAGAAAATGTAATAAAAGCCAAAGTCCTTAGCCTGACTCCAAATTACCTTCACAAGCAGACTCTATTGCAGCTAACCCCTAAACATAGGCTCTCTGTTCTTGCCAAGGCTGGTCTCTTTTTCCTGGAATACATAACTCTATTCCTTCCAACACACTGCAACATGTCTGGCTTACGTCCCACCTTTACAAAAAGAAAGCTTTTCCTAATTACACCCCAGCCAATTTATATTCCCCTTCTCTAAAATTCAATAGTATTTATCTTCTAAATTTCATTTCAGCATTTAGTCACATATTGTCATACATTATGATGTAACTTGCTTCATGTGCAACTCTTGACTTGATGACTAAATTGTAAAGTGGATATGTCTTACATTGTTTTTGTATACTCTCAATACCTAGAATAATGCTAAGCATCAGTAAATGTATAAATCAACGAAATTCCAAGCCTCATCAAGCCTTGTAAGTGGATGTGTTAGATAAAAATATATGTAGTTGTATATTATATACATTTGTAGCAATACAGTGTATCATATTGTAAATATGTATATATAATTTAGTCATGTAATTTTTTGTTTGTTTGTTTTTTTTTGCTGAGGCAATTGGGGTTAAGTGACTTGCCCAGGGTCACACAGCTGTTACATGTCTGAGACCAGATCCGAACTCAGGTCCTCCTGACTTCAGGGCTGGTGCTCTATCCACTGCGCCACCTAGCTGCCCCTTCATGTAATTTTTTTAAAATGTTATACTAATGAAAAGATATTTTACAAAGGAACTATATATAGTGTGAACTTTTAAAAGCAAAACATTTGAAGTTGCCCCTCAGGACTGAAAATAAAACATATTACATTACAATTTATAATTATTTGTAATTTAGTGCAAAAAATTGAAATGACTGAAATTTGAAATGACATGCAGTACCGAATGTATCACCATTATCACCACATTCAAGTTAACTTTTAATGTGCATATTTACTGCTGAAAAGAACTAATAATAGAGGTGGGCTTGAGAGAGACATTTTATAACAAAGTCAAGTAACAAATAAAAAGAAAATAATTTATATTGCTCCTCACTTTATGCTTAGTTTTAGCCTCAGTTGTGGAATATATAATATATAAACACATATTTGACTTAACCATTTTTCTATGTGTTCTATGGCAAAAATTCTTAACCTGGACTCTTTGAACCTGATTTAAATTTTTTTTATAATTGTTATTTCAGTATATTTGGTTTTCTCTGTTATCTAATATATTTTGTTATATGCACTTAAAAATCATATTCTGAGGTAGGGGACATGAAGTTCACCAAACTACCAAGGTGGTCCATAATATCAAAAAAAGACATTTTTTTCATATTTGAGGGACACCTAGATGACACAGTGAATAGTACACCAGCTCTGAAGTCAGGAGGGCCTGAATTTAAATCTGGTCTCAGACTTAACACTTCCTGGCTGTGTGACCCTGAGCAAGTCACTTAACCCCGATTGCCTCACAGAAGAAGAAAAAAAAGTTAACATTTTCTAAAAGTCACATTTTGATATCATATTTTATGATATTCTTATTGGGGCATGGGAAAGCTCTATATCTATTATCAGTATTTATAGATTTAAAGGTAGTTAATGGTGTCCAAGGATTGGGTTCTTGAGGAATTAGGGGAAGGTTATGATTCAGAGTCATTCTTCTAGGTAGATGGCAAGCTTTCCCAAGTGTCGCTATCCATCATGCACTGCACATTCACTTGGCACCTAGTATTAAATCCATCAAGGACAGCCTTCTGGGTCAGGGTTTTGTTTTTTTTTTTTTTACAGAGTTGTTACTGCCCTGTAATCTGTTGAAAATAAGCCCTTGCCACAATTTCTCTTTTTGGTCAAATTTGTGGATAGCATGAAGCTGGTACTAGTAACTTACATGCTGGATGAGAAAATTGGAGGCCAAAAACAACCTGTTAAGATGGAAGAATGGTTTGAAACTTCTGGTGTCTTATGATTTTTTGCATTCAAAGATCTGACTGTATAAGCATAGGATGTGAGTGACAAGGCTAAAAAGCAGGTTATGTAAAAAGCTCTGGAGGTTTTCATGAACTGCAGACTTACTGTGAGTCAACAGTGTGGTGTGGCAACTTTCCCCCATCCTTATTCTCCATCCCCCCCCCCAAAAAAAAAAGCACTAATGAAGGATGTAGCCAGGTTTAAAAAAAAAAAGATAGAATATAGAGTGAGAGAGATGAGATTCTCTCTATTCTTTGATCTGGTCACACACACACACACACATTATATATATATATATATATATATACACACACACACACACACACACACACACACACACACACACACACACATACATAGAGGACTATAGTTAGGAGAAGGCTTCCAGGATGATCAGGGGAATATAGACTGTGTAACAGGAAATTAGTTTAGAGAAGGGGAGACTTCCAGGGAGTCATGATAACTGCTGTCTCTAAGTTCTTGCAGAAGTATCAGCCTTGTTCTGCTTTATTATAGATGGCAGAATGAGAAACAGTTTTTAGAAATTACAGAGAGGAATATTTGGATTCAGAATAAGGAAAAACTTTTTTTTTTTTTTTTTTTGCTTTTTGCTGAGGCAATTGGGGTTAAGTCACTTGCCCAGGGTCACACAGCTAGGAAGTATCTGAGATCAAATCCGAACTCAGGTCCTCCTGACTTCAGGGCTGGTGCTCTATACACTGTGCCACCTACCTGCCTCATAAGGAAAAACTTCTTAACAATTGGTACCATCCCCAAATGGATTATACTGCCTTGGGACCAAATGGTTCCTGACCATTGGAATTCTTTAGATAGGGCTGGATAATCACTTGTTAGAGATGTAGGAAAGAATCTCTACTGATGATTTCTGAAGTCAATTTCAATTGCATTTCCTGTTGATTTTATAATCAAGCACACATCCTTTCTAGATTTGTCAAGAAAGATCTGAAGATATAAGATAATAAAGATGGATGAACTCTGTAGATCAGTAGAAAAATAAAATTGAGTGTATTTTTGGATAAAGACAAAAATTTTATAGCTATAGTAGGGAATAACAATAGTAAATTGGTGAAATGGAGTTCTGGTTTTGATTCTGCTTAGTTAGTCTAAAAACATACATCCTAGATACCAACAAGTGAAAATGTTAGCTTAATCTGGATCTCTGCTTTGAAAGGCAAATTATGTGAAATTCTGATATCTTTGATAAAAATTTAAATATATTACTATTAGTTAATGGTCACTAGTAAATGCATATTCATATATGAAAAAGAAAAATAATGAGGCTTGAAAACAGAATCATATTGAATGAATTTCCTGTTTGAGGTTTAGTTTAGTTTTTTTTTTTTTTCTTGTTGAGAACATGAAGTGGTGTTACATACATTTACTTAAGGCCTTTAGTAGTTTTGCAGTCTTCATGGAGGTTTCACAAGTCTGTGAAATTATGATGCCAATTTACCATTTGGATACTGTTAACCTTGATGTTGGTTTTTCCAGTATTTCATATATTTATTGATTACTTTATGGGAAGATAAAATTGCCTACTATGTTATTAGGAACATAAGGGAAAGTAATCTGAATATAATATTTTTGCCTTATGTAATAACTGTTACAATGCCATTTTTTAAAGGGTATATGTTGGAGCCAGACCCTGACAAGAGGCCAGATATTTATCAGATCTCGTACTTCTCATTTAAGCTTGCCAAGAGAGAGTGCCCCATTCAGAACGTTCAGGTATGTAA
This sequence comes from Myrmecobius fasciatus, assembly GCA_023553655.1. Lineage (NCBI taxonomy): Eukaryota > Metazoa > Chordata > Mammalia > Dasyuromorphia > Myrmecobiidae > Myrmecobius > Myrmecobius fasciatus. The sequence goes on along the minus strand of JAJPUD010000800.1, from coordinate 30,576 downwards.
AATTGTATCTCTAGGAGAGAAGATCTAGAGTGGGACATATTTATATCATCACATGGTGTGGTTACAAGAACACTGGATTTAGACTGAATCCAGATCCCATCTCTGTTATTTGTTATTGATGTTCAGTCATTTTCAGTTGTCCTACTCTCTATGACTCCATTTGTGGTTTTCTTGTTTAAGATACTGGAGTAGTTTGCCATTTCCTTTTCCAGCTCATTTTACAGATGAGACAAACAGGATTAAATGATTAGCTAGTAAGTTATTACAGCTTATTATTATTATTGCTATTAACTAACAAGTTAGTAGCTGGTAAACAATAACAGCTAGTAAGCATCTGAGGCCATATTTGAACTCATGAAGATGAGTCTGCCTGACTCCATACTTTGTACTCTATGCACTATGGCACTGCCTAGCTGCCCCTTTTATTCACTAGCTATAATTTTGTAATATAAACAAGTCCCTTAACTTGAACTTTAGTTTTCCTATCTATAAAATGGTACTGCCTACCACATTGGGTTATTATGAGGAGATGAGGTTGGATTGATCGACCTTTGTGATCCCTGTGATCTTTCATTCTGTTTAAAGCAAATCAGCCCTTGTATCTTTTAGTGTTTGAATTATTCTTTGTTTCAAATGTATACAATTAAAATAAGGAATACCTATAAAAAGAACTTTGTCCACAATTATTATTGTTGTTAGCTGGTTATCACTCTGGAATCAGCTTTCATGCACACTCAGACAACTCATTTAATGAAAAAAAAATAAAAATTTGTACAAAACAGGTAGAAAGAATAAAAATGATAAGGAAAGATAGAAAAGATGAGCAAAAACGACTTTATCCTGACTTGTTTAAAAAAAAACCAATTTATTGAAGATGGAAAAATGGCCTATGGATAGAATATAGGACATATTCTACAACAGTTTCTTGCAGAAGTATAAGCAATGTAAATTAATTGCCATAACAAGGAGACTAAAAGCATTAGTCATCAAACACTTCACTACTTTTCAAGTGGAGAGAGACAGCATCTGAGGCCAGCACTGGATTGGAATATAAAATCATTTGCAAAATTTTGAAGGAAAACTAATGGTAAATCATAAGAAATGTTTCCTCATAAAACAGAAGAACAATGGAGAGCAAAAATAATGTAAATAAAGTTTGATCAGAAACCCAACAAGGCAGTCATTCTAAAAACATTTGAGAATGAAGGATAATAGAAAAAAATAGAAAATATTATGACAAACTTTTTTTTTTTACCATGGCATACAGTTGGATTCAACATCACAGTCCAGATATGTTGATAGAGGAGGTAAAAAAATGACATTAAAGCGGGCAATGATGGGGAAAAAAATCTGAATTAGATCAAGTGTAAATGGAAGAGATTTGTGCCATAAGTGACACAGTATTGAAGATACTGAGAAATCGATTCACAAAGTAGATCTGAAGGAGAAGACACCAAAGGCATGGAAACCTTATTAATAATAAAAAAAAAGCTAACGCCCACCTTTGACCTAGATTTTTATACCTATTTTCTCATCTATGTAAAATTTTTATGAGAATAGTTTGCTTAAGCACATCAAGGACATTGTTGATGAAATAATAGTAGGGAACATAAGTAGGTTTTTGAACATAATATTCTATAGTCAACCACATCCTTATCCTCACAATTTAATCATCATTTAATACCAATATCTTCCTGGTGATGTTGCATGTCTGCAAGTCATGGAACACTATGGTTTTCAAAGAATTCAAAATTAGTATCACATAAAGGACCTTGGAGAGGTTCATAGCAGGTTGCATTGTTGCTAGAAGAGGACATAAGTGTGTGCCTTTTGGTGAAGTTGAGTGGATTTTATGAATTATAAACCATACTTCAAGTGACAGTAGCTAAGTCTGACTGAGCCATAGTCAGTTTGATTAGCATCATTTGTATCATATGCTCTTACACAGGCTATGGTCACTTCCTATGCTGCCACAAGGTGTATGCTAAATTAATGGGAGGAATGAGCATTTTTACCCCAGTCAGAATGAGATCAGAAGAAAAGCACTGGTCCATCTATTTTCCATCATCCACTAGTCATTTTGTTCTTCTGTCTGTGTTGTCCACAAAGGTGCATGGCATCTTACTGCTCTTGACTATTCCTGATGATTTGGAGGTTAATTTTGTTCTCTTTTTTGTATTGATCTACAGAACTCTCCTATCCCTGCTAAGCTTCCAGAACCAGTGAAAGCCAGTGAGGCAGCTGCGAAAAAAACCCAGCCAAAGGCCAGGTAAGAACTATTTGGTTAAACACTTCATTTATCAGTGGGAGCAGGCCAGGTGATAATCTGCCCCAGAACCAATGGGCATTTGCAATATGCAGGAAACTCTTTGAGATGATCTTCTTTTGAATCTTTTCTGACTCCTAAGGCCAGCTACACATAAGTCCACTCTGCCACATTGCCTCCCTTAAAGTGACCATAAAGTAAAAATGATTTTCCTGATGTTGTCCCTTTGAAGCAATCCCACTGGAATGTATATATTTAACTCCAGAGAGGCTGTTGGTGGATTAGACATTCCTGACTATCCTTTGACCCCTGCTTTCAAAGGTTTTTATTAGAAGCACAGTGATATAGACCTGGAATCAAGAAACTTGGGTTTGTATCATGGTTTTCTTATTTCCTAGCTGTTTGATTCTGGGAAAAAACTTCATCTCTTTTACTTCAGTTTCCTCATCTATGACATAAGGAAGTAGGTTTAACTTCTAGATTCTCTTCCAATTGTATGTCTAACAATATTAAGATTATATGAATTTTTTCCTATGCTTAGGAATCCCAGACTCCATTCCTCCTAGCTGCCAGAGTTTGGATCCTTTCTTCAGGGTATCTAAATAGGAAATTAGAATAATAATATCCATATTATCCATCTAACAAAGCTGTATGTGGAAAGTACTTTGTAAACCTTGAAACCATGTAGAAATAGGAGTTGCTGTACTTCAAACCTTATGAGAAAAGTGCATATAAACAGTCATATAGATAAGTCAGAGCCATTTCCATGCCCTCATGGAACTTCCATTCTATTAGTTGTATAGCCCAGCAGAGAAAAATAGCAAAGAGGATTCTCTTTATTTCTCCTTATTAAGACCAAATAACAAAATAACAGAATTCTAATTGCTTACATGAACTTGCTTTTTTCTTAGTCCCACTCAGAGCCATGTGGAACCTTATATTAATGGGGCCCCAGAACTAGTTGTGGGCACATAAAGATGCACAGTAGCCAGATGGTGTTTCCAAATGCCTCACTGTGCTTCTGGCCCTTTATCTAGTCACGTGTGTTTTATTCTTCAATCTTCATGTATGTGATGAGTCTTCTCCCTTATTCCCTTTACTCTCCAGTGTTCTCTTGAATGATCTGCATTCTGCTTTATGCATTTGGCTTTATACCACCCTATTCCCTTTTCTTTTTTCTCTCTTAATTTTCCTCCCCAAAGTTTCTTTAGAGGCAGTACAATGTAAAGAACCCTCGACTTGGAAAACCTTTTTTTTTTTTTTCCTTTTGTGAGGCAATTGGGGTTAACTGACTTGGCAGAGCTACACAGGTAGGAAGTATTAAGTGTCTGAATGAACTCGGGTCCTCCTGATTCCAGAGCTCTATCCACTGTGCCATTTGCTCTCCTCAAAAACCCTGCTTTTAAAACTCTTACTAGATATGTAAACATAGGCAAATCATTTCAGCATTATTGAGCCCTCATTTTCCCATTCTGTAAGTGAGGAGAATATTGATATTGTCTACTTCACAAGGTTAATAAAATAATGTAGGGAAGCATTTTGCAAGCATTAAAGCACTATCTAAATAATAGCTATGGTTATTTTTATTCTCTGCAATTTTGGGGACCAGCTCTCTACACAACTTAAAAGCAATGGGAAATAACAATGGGGTCCCATGTATTTAGAAACAGGTCAGAAGCAGGACTCTTGGTTTTGCAGCTATGTCAATCATTCATTAAGTTTTCAGCAAATTTTCTTTGTGCCAGGCACTGTGCTAGGGCTAGGGATTCAAGGACAAAGGCAGGAATCTTTGCCCTCAGGAAGCTTCTATTCTCTTGAGGTAAAAGACATCTACCCTCAAAAGTAAATAAAACATATTGCTGAAGTAAGTGCAAAATAATTGGCAGGAAGTGGCCCTAGCAACTGGAGAAAGCAGAAAAAAAACATCATGTAAGATAGAGCATTTAGACTTGAACATTGAAGAAAAAAGCAATTTGGAGATATTGATATTATTAGCTCAGCCCATACCCAGCTACTGATATTAAGTCAATCCATTCTGCCTTCACCTCTCCTGTATGTCTACCCAAAGGGCAGACTTGTAGCATAGCTCATGCATTAAGCGTTTTTGACAAGATCCCATCTGCCCTCTGGGAGCTAAGCCATGTGGCTAGTATCAGGTTAAATGGGAGTCGTGAGCTCTGCCTTTTCTAAAAGGAGCAAGAATGCACAGAAATGCCTCGGAGCCCCTTCCCTGGACAATCCTTCATTTCTCCAGCTTCACCTGCTGATGGAGAGACCTGTTTTTCTCCAAAGAGAAGTCTGATTTCCACTGCTTGTCAGCCTGACAGTAGATGTGATTAGATTGGTATTTTTTATTTTTGTGTTTGTGGCTATTTAAGGCAGCTGGCCTGAATAATCTCTTTGATTTCAGAAAGTTTTGGCAGGAGTTGGGGTGGTCTAATTTTGTTGGAGGTTCTGAGACCTTTTAGTCACATCTGAGAAGATGGAAAAGTACTCAGAAGGTGTGGTCAGGGATGCTTTTGTCACTAGTCTGGGTGTAAGCTATGTCTTAAAACCTAACCTCCATTGGATTGCATGAGAACTACATAAGACACAATGCCCAGAGAGACCCAGAACACTGGTTTAGATCCATGATAGCTTTGTTCCTTTCTCACGTAGAGGATTTGCTTGCTCTAACTCATTTGAGCACAGTCATCTACATTATAAGGGCTAGTTTAGAAATAACTAACTAGAAACCCAGACTAGTCAGTTATTAGGTGATTGTCTGCAGCCTCAAAGGGGAAGGAGTCTGGCGTCTTCATTAGGGTTATTGGCAAATAGCTGTTGGGACATTTTGATCACAACAAAAATCTTTTTTCAGCACTCTTCTATAAGAATTCATCTTTAATTTCTACTTCTAACTTGATTTTTAAAAAAAACTTTCACAGGCTGACGGATCCTATTCCCACAACAGAGACATCAATTGCACCTCGCCAAAGGCCAAAAGCTGGACAGACCCAACCGAACCCAGGAATTCTCCCTATCCAGCCAGCCTTGACACCTCGAAAGAGGCCCACTGTTCAGCCCGCAGCCCAACCTACAGGTGAGGAAATTGGTCAACTACAGTGGCTTAATTTACTTTGTCAACCATCATGGGTGGAAAAGTTTTACCAGATGAATCAAGCCTAAGGGAGAGGGAGAATGGAGACTTTAAGGCTTTAAGAATAGTCTGATGGACAATTTTCAGATGATGAAATTAAAACCATCTCTAGTCATATGAAAAGTTGCTCCAAATCACTATTGATCAGAGAAATGCAAATTAAGACAACTCTGAGATACCACTACACACCTGTCAGATTGGCTAAAATGACAGGAAAAGATAACGATGAATGTTGGAGGGGATGTGGGAAAACTGGGACACTGATACATTGTTGGTGGAACTGTGAACGGATCCAACCATTCTGGAGAGCAATTTGGAACTATGCCCAAAAAGTTGTCAAACTGTGCATACCCTTTGACCCAGCAGTGTTTCTACTGGGCCTATATCCCAAAGAGATCTTAGAGGAGGGAAAGGGACCCACATGTGCAAGAATGTTTGTGGCAGCCCTTTTTGTGGTGGCTAGAAACTGGAAACTGAAGGGATGCCCATCAATTGGAGAGTGGCTGAATAAATTATGGTATATGAATGTTATGGAATATTATTGCTCTGTAAGAAATGACCAGCAGGACGATTTCAGAGAGGCCTGGAGAGACTTGCATGAACTGATGCTGAGTGAAACGAGCAGAACCAGGAGATCATCATACACAGCAACAACAGTATTACATGATGATCAATTCTGATGGACATGGCTCTCTGCAACGAAGAATTGTCTCAAACCAGTTCCAGTTGTTCACTGAAGAAAACCATATACACCCAGAGAGAGGGAAATGAAATATGGACTACAACATAACATTTTCATGATCTATACTGACATTTGTTTGCATTGTGTTACCTTTCTCTGATTCTTTTTTTTTTTTTTCTTGTAGATAGGATTTTTCTTGCATAACTTCTCAAGCATTTCAACATTATTAGCATGTAGTGGACTTCCTGCCATCTAGGGGAGGGGAGGGGACTGGGGGTAAAATTTGTAATGGAAAGCTTTGTAAAGATCAATGTTGGGGAACTACCCATACATATGTTATACAAATAAAAAGGTTTAACAAAAAAAAAAAAAAAAAAAAGAATAGTCTGATGGCATCATATTGTTCCCACTGTCACTCCTTGGAGATCAAAGGGATGGGAGTGCACCCAACTGGTATGCTTCAGAGAGTACTAGACTAGTTTTAATATAATAGCTTATCTTTTTCTCTCTGTACTCTCTGAACTTACACTTATTGTTTGAGTAAACTTGGACACACATTACTTACCATCTCTGATGTCCAGTTTCCTCATTCTAAATCCTGGGCTTCTATTAATGCTGTTTAAAATCAAGAAGCACTAAGCACTGTGCTAAGCACTGAGGAAACAAAGAAGTGGCCAAAAAAACAAAAAAAACAAAACAGTTCTTGCCCTTAAGAAGCTTACATTCAAATGAGAGCACAACATGTATTTATATAGGCAAGATACCTAGTAACTTTAGAGAAGGCACTAGAATGTATAGGGGTCAAGCTAATTAATAGTTAGCTTTCATATCACATTTTAAGATTTGCAAATCACTTTACAATCTTTGCAGCAATTCTGGGAGGTAGATGCCATTATTACTTCCATTTTTCAGAGAAGAAAACTGAGACAGACTGGTAAAAAGATTTACTCAAAGACATACAGATAGTGTCTGAGGTTGTATTTGAGTTGAAATCTTCCTGACTCCAGGTACAGTGTTCTATCCAATGAGTTGAGTCTGTAAGGAAGACAAAGATTATAAAAGGTGGAGGTGAGATAAGACAGCATTCCAAAAATGGAAAGTGACCAAGTACAAAAGCAAGGAGTTGGGAAATTGAGCAGCAAGTGTCAGATTTGAAAGTATATAGTCCTGGCTGTGTGACCCTGGACAAGTCACTTAACTCTGTTTGCCTCAGTTTCCTGACTTGTAAAATGAGCTGGAGAAGGAAATGGCAAACTGCTCCAGTATCTTTGCCAAGAAAAGCAAAGGCGTAGAATCATGTACATGACTGAAATGTCTCAACAACATAGCAGCAATATTGCTGAAAAAAAAGACTAGGGCATCTTTTGGATACCTAAAGAGGTCAAACCTTTCTCATTATTTTTGAAGTACCTAATCTGTCCAGGGTTCAATGCTAGGGCTGGAAAGATGATAAATGACAGTCTCTACCCTTAAGGATTATACTTGTAGGGGAATATATAGTGAAGGAGGGAGGACAAGTATACAAATATGGTGTGATACAGCTGTCAGTGTGACTGAGACAAAGGAGAGTGCATGTTCTGCTTGGAGAAGTGAGTAGAAGAGGTAGGACCTGGGCTAGAGGAGGTGTTAAAGAGGACAGGGATTTTAGCAGGTAGAGAGAAAGAATTCTTAACCCTCTTTATGTCATACATCTCTTCTTAATGTTTTTAAGTGCATAACACAAAATACGTAAGATCACAAAGGGATTTAATTATATCAAAATAAAGTTATTAAAATATTAATAGGAAAAAAAGTGTTCATGAACAGCAAATTAAAAACCCCAGATGTAGAGATATTGCAGTCCAGGTCCAGGAGACAACCTGCCCATATGCAGCGAGGTGGGAACAGACAGAATGAGATGAAAATTAATAATCTGGTAGGTTGGAATTTGAGAGTCCCTGAAGGGGAATAGTTCTAAAAGGAGAGGTAGGTTAAGGCCAGATTGTGTAGTTACTTAAATGCCTTGATAAATGGCCATCTGCTTATGTAAAACACATTTATCAGATACAAGGTAACTTTGGAGAGGAAAACATTAGCTGCTGTGGGAAATGGAAGAGACTTCAAGCAGAAAGAGGCATTTGAGAAAATGGCCTTAAGAGAAAACAGGGTTTCTAAGAGATGGAAATTAAAGAGCCTAATCCAGGCTTAGGAAAAAGCCAATACAAAGATAAGGAATTAGGAAATGGACTGGCATATGTAGGAACAATAAGTAGGCAAGTATGGTAGTATTTTGGGGTATAAAGAAGGGACCAACCATTTCATAAATCATTTCCTGATTTATTGGTCCAAATGAGATTCAGATAATCAAGTCCCATTAATTTCTCTATATTCTCTAAGAGGAATCATCAAGGCAAGCCAGGAACTTTCAGTGGTTGTTTTTTTAGCAGACAGCACACTCTTGCAGATGTCTTCATGGTTAAATTCACAAATATCCAGCCTCTGTATCAGTTTTGTGATCTGTACCTAAAGTTCATTATTAATTTCCTCCATCTGGCCAAGTAGTCTGTAACACACTCTATCCATAAAATCACTTCTTTATATCATTTCTTTTTTCTTCAGTCAAATACTCATCTATCCTTTCTAGCTACTCTGTCCCTTTTGAGAAAAGTACACATTTCCATCACTATATTTCAGGCATCATGGAATAATGCATCTCGATATAAGGCCTATTTACATTACTTACCTCCTTATATTAAATTATTCAATTTGATTTTATTATCCCTACTATTACTGTTGGTATTCAGCAATCTCCCAATTAATATGAACAATGAATTCCATGAAATCACATTATTTAAATTCATATTGCATATTTTCATTGGCCTGGAATTAACATTTTATATAATGATAACTTTAAATAGTGTTAATTCAAATACATGTAACCACTTCACTAGACACTTTTACATTATTTGAGACCTAGCTATGTTGACCTGAGTCCCTAGATATTATTTCTAGCCCTCTTTCCTCCTTTTTTTCCTGTAACAACATCTTAATTGCTGTCTTTTCTTATGTCATAACTTTAATCTCATGGTATTTCCCCACTCCGTTTTCAGTTTTGGATGAACTGATCTCCAGGAATATATACTTTCTTGAATGTACATCTCAGAGACATATATTTCCATCTGTTTCTTTAAGAACCAGATTATTTGCAACTTCATTTTGGATGTATCATTTATTACACAAAAGAATCACTAGAAATGAATGCTGGTTATCAGGCATATACCCCATTCAGTCTCCATAGTTCTCTCTGGATGTATTTAGCATTTTCCATCTTTAATCTGTTAGAATTGTCTTGGATCACCACATTACTGAGAAGAGCTAAATCTGTCATAGTTGATCATCACATAATCTTATTACGGTGTACAATGTTCTCCTGGTTCTGCTCACTTTACTCTGCATAGATTCATGTAAGTCTTCCCAGGCTTTTCTAAAATGAGCCTGCCCATCATTTCTTATAAAACAATAATATTTCATTATATTCATAGACCATAACATATTTAGTCAGTCTTCAATTGATGGGCATCCTCTCAATTTCCAAAAAGAGCTGCTCCAAACATTTTTGACATCTGAGTCCTCTTCCCTCTTTTATGATCTTTGGGATATGGACCCAGTAGTGACACTGCTGGATCAAAGGGTATGTACAGTTTTAGGCATAGTTCCAAATTGCTCTCCAGAGTGGTTGGATCATTTCACAACTCTACTAACAATACATTAGTGCCCCAATTTCCCCACATGCCCTTCAATATTTATCATTATCTTTTCCTGTTATCTTAGCCAGTCAAATAGGTATGAAGTGGTACCTCAGAGTTGCCTTAATTTTCATTTCTCAGGATGATGAGTTTCAATATCAACTTGTATATGAGAGATGTTTGTATCCCTAAGCCTGCTATTTTTAAAAAATGTTTTGTTTAATTTTTGGCTAAATTTTCTCCCTCCTAAACCTCCCTTTACCAACATCCCCCATTTAGAAAGCAAGAAAAGCAAAATTCATCATACATACAGATGTATAGTCATGTAAAACATTAGCCATATAAAAAAAGCAATCTGTCTCAATATGTAGTCTTAACTTTATCACTTTTCTGTTATCATGTGAAAGCATGTTTCAGCATTAGTCTTCCAAAATGTGGTTGTTCATCAGATTTCCTAAGTATCAGTTATTTGTCTTTACAATATTGCTATTGTAAAAAAAAAAATTGTTTTCCTGATTCTGCTCATTTCATTTTGCATCATTTCATACAAGTCTTTCCAGATTTCTTGAAGCTATATCCTTCATAATTTGTCACAAATAGTAGCATAGAAGATGGCGGAGTGAAGACATGACTCTCTGTGTCCTCCTCTGACCTTCTCTCAAACCAACAGCAGATTAAGCCTCTGAACTGATTTTTAAGTCAAAGAACCCACAAATATTTGGAGTACAAAACATTCCTGGCAGAAAGTACCTTGGAAGAGCTCCATACATAGCAGGTTTGTTTCAGTCAGGCAGGGGGTCGGGCATTTTGCTAGGTGCAGCTCCAGGAGACAGGGCAGGAAGCCGGGTGGGACTCAGTGTGGCAGATTCTAAACACCTGGCCAGTCTATCTGAGGCTCTCGGGACACTCAGCCCTGATTGTGGGCAGGTGCTTTGGCAGATCTGCCTCTTGTAAAAAGTAGTTTGTAACCCACTGCAAATGCTGGTCCTAGCCCAGAGAGCCCAACACCGGAAGTGGAAGTTAATTAGCTGAATTGCCCCAGGGCAAATTACCACAGCCCTGCTTCTCTGCTTTAAACAGACCTCAAGCTTTTTAAAAAATGAGTAAGAAGCAGAAGAGAGCTCTCACCATAGATAGCTTCTATGGAGAGAAAGAAGGGCGGACTCCAGATCCTGAGGTTCCTATAAGCAAAGCAACTCCAGAGGAAGCCACAAATAGAGACATGACCTGGTCCCCCTTTCACAAGGCTTTCCTGGAAGACTGCATAAAGAATCACAACATAGTAGCATGCTGTTGTATTAATATACAGACAATTTTTAAAGTCATTCCCCAATTGATGAGTATCTCCTCAGTTTTCAGTTCTTTACTACCACAAAAAAGAGTTGTTAATAAATATTCTTATACATAGAAGTCCTTTTCCTCTTTCTTAGATCTCTTTGAAGTATAAACATAGTAGCAGTATTCTTCGGTAAAGAGGTATCTATAGTTTAATAACCTTTTGGACAAAGTTCCAAATTGTTTTTCAAAAAGAATAAACCAGTAAAAGTAAACTCTACCAACACTGCATCGATGTGCCACAGTTTCTCTATTTGTCAGTTTTTTCACATAGCATGTTCTCTATAGTTTGGAATTCCTAGGTGTTCTTTATTCTTATTATTATTAATGACCAGTAGTTTAATATGACATACTTGAAAGTGACAAGCCATGAACTAGCATCACTTCCTGTTGCTGTATTCAAATTGCCCAAAGTTCTGGACACATACTGTAGTCCCTGATCTAAGTTGACCTTGTTCCTGGTTGTTATTAAGAACTATGTTCCATAGTGCCCACTAAGACTACTGTTTTTAAAAGAATAACATTGCAGTGCTCAATGTTGACCATTATCCATATTTCTAATATAGTGGTATCAAGTTCAGATAGAAATGAGATCTACTGAATTGTACATAATGATCTGGCTACATATTGACTTAGAAAATCACTGTGAGGGGCAGCTAGGTGGTGCAGTGGATAGAGTACCAGACCTGAAGTCAGGAGGACCTGAGTTCAAATCTGGTCTCAGACACTTAACACTTCCTAGCTGTGTGACCCTGGGCAAGTCACTTAACCCCAATTGCCTCAGCAAGAAAGAAAGAAAGAAAGAAAGAAAATAAGAAAGAAAGAAAGAGAAAGAAAGAAAATCACTGTGAATAGGTTGTTCTAAGCTAGTTTGTATATATAGCATATTTATATAATATATATTATATATATATAACAATATATATGTTATTTAAAGTAATTGGAGCTAAGAGAGATCTGGTTTCAAATTCCTTATCTGACCCTTATTCACATTATGTCACAGTGGGGAGGTCACTGAAATTCTTTGAATCAGAGTCTCTTTATTTGAAATTTGGAGGCAATACTGTGGAGGCAAGATTGTTCTGAGGCTCACATGAGATAATGTATATAAAACCTTTGCAAACCTAAAATATTCTTTAAATTTCAGCTTTTATCATTATCATAAAGCTTAGAGAACCTTCATATACTCTACAAATCCCAACTCTTGTAGTTGTTATTATTAATATTATTCAGAATGCAGGGGCAAGGTCCTAGGTCTATATGCATTCTGTCACAATGTGACTGGCACTTGTTGTCCCTTTCTTCTGATATCTTATAAACAAGGATGGTCATTTTGCCCATAGGAAGATTTGTGCCCTTATTTTGGATTTTTTTTTTTTTTTTTAGTTGTAGGACCAAGTGTTCCAGCTGGCCTCCCTGCCAATGTCCCTCAACCAAAGCCCCAGCCTCCAACTAGTCAGCCACTCCCACAGGCTCCACCCAAGCAGCCACAGGCTGCACCCACTCCACAGCAGACACCTTCCACTCAGGCCCAGGTTTTGCCTGCTCAAGCCCAGGCCACACCCCAGCACCAGCAGCATCTATTCCTCAAGCAGCAGCAGCAGCAGCAACAGCAGCAGCAGCAGCAGCAGCAACAGGCCACCTTGTACCAGCAGCAACAGCCTCAGCAGCAGCAGCCTCAGCAGCAGCTGGCACCAGCTCAGCAGGTAAGCGGAGCAATTGTCAAATGGACCATTTACATTGGGTACCATCGATTTCTGGTGTCTTCTTTAGTGCAAAAAGAGATAGACTTTGGTAAGAGAGACCAGCTACCTGGCTCAGTCTGCAGCGCAGCAGTGGAGTGAAGATCCTCATCACTCCAGAGACAGGTTTGGTATAGCAACCATGAGTCTAAGCTGTATCCCTCAGATCTAATGCATTAGGCTGGCTTCTGGCAATTGATGGAACCTTACAGTAAGAAGAAAAAGTCCGTGGTCTAACATGGACAGCTGCTCGACACTCACCTCGTCACTAGCCTCTGAATTGTCCTTTTGGGGATTAACTATATCTTCTCAGTAGAGTATTCACGATATCTTCTCAATCATGTCACATTAAAACTTAAATTTAATAAAGCATATACATAAACTTGTCCCTTGATTTTAGGCTGTCAGGACATCTTTTCTGAATTGCCTTCTACCCAGTATTATATTAGACACTATAAGAAATACAGAAATATACAACTCTCCTGCCACTCAAGGGCTTTGTAATTGCATTGAGCAGATAAGACATATTTTCAATCAATCTGTAAGCATTTATTAAGCATTTAATTTGTGCTAAGCACCCTGCTAAGTGCTGGGATATAAATATAGAGAATAAAATAATTCTTACTTGCAAGTTTACACTTTAATAGAGGATCATCTGTGTATGTACACATAAAAAATACAGGATATAATAGTGTATTTAAGTACATACTTGTGTATATAAATAAGCATTTAAGTATAAGATATCATTAGTAAAAAAAATGCACATGTATACAAAGTAGTTAGGGAAGGAGTGTCTTAGTAGTCTTATAGAAGATGAGCTTTTGTCTTAAAGAAAGTGAGGCGGATTATAGAAAAATGAAATATATTTTGGACACAGAAAAATCATATGACATGGAGAAAATAATTGGAAAGGTATCGCAGGAACCCAAGCAAAAGAAAATGGTGGCTTATACAAGAGTTAATAGCAGCATTTTGGCAAATTGTGTAAAGTATCCTAGGGAAAATTTATTATAAGTAGTGATTACCAGCATAGACTTGATGGAACTTGAGCTGTTCCTTGAAAGATGGGGTTGTCTTTCACAATACTTCCATCACTCCACTTAGTTCAGAAACAACTGATTTTGGCAGATTACTGGGGTATAATGTATATCTAAGGCCAGCCTGTTGCTTCAAGTTGAGTTTCCAATCAGCCAATAAATATTAAGTATCTACTATGTCCCAGCCACTGTGCTGAGACCTAAGGAAGAAAAAAGAAAGCAAAAGTCAGTCTCTGCCCTCAAGTAGCTTACAATCTAATGGGAGAGACAACATGTAAACAAATTTATGTAAAACCATCTATAGGATAAATAGGAAGTAATTAATAGAAGAAAAATACTAGAATTACTATCTTGTTGGGGTCATCATAGGCTTCTCCCCAACCCCAGGGCTGAATCTTTATTTTCACAAAGTGTTTCAGAGCTAGTTATTTCTAATGAAGCCATTCATTGGAGAAGTATTGATCCATAATACTTCCAGTTTTAAATTTTACAATAGCATAGCTCTTTGCCCATATGCTAAAGTTCTCCAATGATTCATGATGGCTTGGGAGGTAACTTTATGCTGTGTCTGGGCTATGTGAGGGGAGTATAAGCTCTAACAGGCCCTACCAAATATGGATCAGTTGTATGGCTGTCATCTGAGGACCTGATTAGCTGACAGCTTTATCCTGAAGTTATCTACGGGATGTTGAAGTTTTGGCTGCAGGAGTTTTTGAATACCATCCACTAGGTTGAAGATAGAGAGTGTAATCGATCTGTATTTGATTAAACCATGGCTGCTTAGAGAATTGTTACATCATTGCCAAATAAACTGAAATATGAATATTGACTTGTTAACATTTTTTCTTCTCAAGAAGAAAATCTGGGATCATGACATTAACATCAGAATATTTATAATGTGTATAGGTCAAAGGATTTAGATTGTCCTAGTAAATGTTGCTTCTCCAATACAGAGTAGATATCATGTCAGCTGGTCAGGACCTGCTCTTTCCTGGATAACAAAGAAGATGCATTGATTCATTCTGACTCATCAGCCCTCCTATTTTTAGACTTTGTGAGAATGTTCAATCTTTTATTTATGTTTGTTATTATCCCACTGAGAAAATGTGACATGATGAAGGAAAATCTTAAGGTACAAATCAATCAGAATCCTGGCTACTATGCTCCGTGGTATAGGGGAAACAAAATGTGTGTATGTGTGTGTGTGTGTGTGTGTGTGTGTGTGTGTGTGTGTGTGTGTGTGCGTATGCACATATACATACACACACACACACACACACACACACATATATATATATAAAACATAGGATTTCCCTTCAGGGAGACAAGCCATCAATACTTGAAAAACTAAAGAACATTGTAAAGCTTATGAGATAGATTAATGAAATCAGAAGGAGTAAAAATCATATTGGACTTTAGTATGCCTTTGAATCTTTAAAGGAGGCAGCCTGGCTTGGGGAAAAAGAGCACTGATTTAGAAATTAAAACTTGGATTCATGCTCTTTGTCCAACACTTATTAGATATGTAGCCAGGAAAAGTCATATAACTTTTCTGTACCTCACTTTCTCCCCATTGTAAACTGGGGCTTATAATACTTGTACCATATGCTTTGTGAGCCTGTTGTTACACCTGGTAATCTTCATAATTCTCTAGCAATGAGCCTTTAAAAAAAATTTCATAATCACTGCTAAGTCCCCAACTTAAAGATTATTTTCTGAGCTTCTCATTTTAAGTGGGTGGTTTCCTGGTGATAGGGAAAAACAAGATTTCATTTCATCAATAAATTGTTTCCCAATCTCCCCCTAAGATGAATTACTGTTGAGAAGGCTTCCTTTAAAAACAGATTATCCTCCTTTGCACTGCATCCAGAGCCATCTCCAGGCAGCCTGATCTATATCTGGTCACTGGACCCAAATGGTTCTGGAGAAGAAATCAAGGCAGATAATCTTGCCCAGCCCTCCCTCACTTAAATGCAATTCACTTTTATGTCATAGTATCACCTTCCTGATGTCCCTTCTACCCACCTCTCCTTGTGTGAGAAGCCTGTTGGTCCCTCCAGAGGGTGGTTATTCCTGACCTTGTCTATATTCCATTTTATTCAGTAACTCAGTATCAACTATAGTCATCTATCTTCACATTTCATTTCTACACTACCTTGCTTTTTAACCTTTTACTTAGGAAACTTGGCTTCAAATCCTGACTTCTGTGGCTGAGGACCTGCCAAGATTTCTCTCATTTTTTTCTTTCTAGTGCAATGGATAATTTTTTTAATTTTTTATTTATTTTTAACACATATTGCTTTATGAATCATGTTGGGAAAAACCATGTGAAAGAGGGGGAAAAAAACAGAAAAAAAAAAAAGTGAACATGGTATGTGTTAATTTACATTCAGTCTCCTGGACTTTTTCTTTTTCTGGATGCAGATGGCATTTTCTGTCTGAAATCTATTGACATTGCTTTGGATCACTGAACCACTGAGAAGAATCAAGTCTTTCATAGTTGATCATGGCACATTCTTGCTATTATTGTATACAATGTATTCCTGATTCTGCTTGTTTCGCTCAGCATCAGTTCACATAAATCTTTCCAGTCCCTGCCAAGATTTCTTAATCTTCCTCTTCTTTGAAATTGGCATGACACTTGCACTCACTTATTCTGTGGAAAGTACTTTGTATTTGTTAAGGGAGTAATTCTTATTCCATGATAAAAATTTCATCATCTTTATCCCTCATCTCTATACCCTCAATCCCCACCTTACCATCCCAATATGGGCTTTTTAGTGGTTACCTAATTCCTGGACCCTGGTTTGATTTGGTTTTATTTCTTAGTTTCATTTAGCTAAATTTCAGATCTCATTTGTCAAGGTGATAATAATAACTATTTACATAGCATTTTAAGATTTGCAAAGTACTTTATAAATATTATCTCAGATTATCCCCATACACCTCTGGGTTTTAAATGTTATTATTACTTGCATTTTACAGAAGAGAAAACTGAGGCAGACAGGAGTTAATTACATGTCTGGGGCTATATTTGAACTCAGAACTTCTAGAATATAGATCCAGCTTTCTGTCTAGTATAACACTTGGATGCCTAGATTATCCTTGGCTTCAATCATTAAAGTGAAAGTTGAAATGTTTATGGAATGGGCTTGATAGTAAGGAAGAATCATTTTCAAGGACTAGGTTAGGCTGCTACCCAAAGCTGAGGGTGGTAACGTGCATAGTTTCCCTAATGATGGGGATGGAGATCCATAGGTAGAGTGATGCTCATTCTCAGTTATGTCCCATAATGTATAGAAAGAGCTTTACACTGTGAATTCAGTGACAGGAATTCTAATCTGGCTCTGTTTTTATTTAGCTCTGTGTTCTTAGGCAGACATGTCACTGAACTTTAGTGATTCAGTTTCTTGATTTGTCCCATGATAGTCCCATGATAGGTTTTTAGTGCAGTTGAAATGAGGATAAATTAAAATAAGCAGTGAAAGTCTTTTGAATAGCACTCAATACTTTCCAAGCATAAGTTGCCATTGTTGTTGTTAGTTATTTTAGTATTTGAAGAAGTTGTGATTTGTGTCTCTGGGCAATCTCTGCAAGCTTTAGTTGACAGTTTTCTTTGAATATAGCTTCATAATTCATCCCTTGTTGACCAGCTCCTTCAGCTTGACACCACTAATCTTCAAATGATAGACATGCAATTCATAATTGGGCCATCATCAGATTCTTTCCATCTTAATAAGACTTGTCAAAATTCTCTAAGAACCCAGAATTGTCTCCATGCCCCCGAGAAGCACCAAAGTAACACATTAATAAAGGGTTTGTGTTGTGTTGTTTTTAATAATAATTTAATATTTAATAATAATTCATTGGGTTATCAGTGCAAGCTGTGGCCTTGAATCTGATCATTGGAAAAAGTATTGGACTTAGAATCAGAAATTTGAATTCTGAGTTTGAAGCCTGGTTCAGTTCATTATTCCCTGGGGACAAGTCCTTTCAATTCAACCAGCATTTATTAATTGCCCACCACACACAGGGCACTGGGATTAAGTGGGCCCTGGAGATGCCAGCACTTAAATTCTGCTGGAGGGGATACATGAACATAGGGAAAAAATGAGTGTGGAAGAACTACGAGGAAGGAGAGAACATTTAACAACTAGGGAGATTGAGGAAGGCTTTATGGAGAAGGTGATTTTTGTTTGGTGAAATAGGATATGTGAAGGGGAATGGTGTGAAATAAGGCTAGAAAGATAAACTGGAATCAGATTGTGGAGAGCTAAAGAGTCTGTATTTGATCTGAGTGGCAATATGGAACCAAGAGAAGTTTTTTAATCTGATTCTAATGCTTCTTTTCTAACAAATGAGAGAGATGACCTAGATGATGAAGAAAGTTCTCTTCCTACTCTGTCTCTTTACATACTGATCTCATTAGCTGCAAGTAGATATTTTCCCAGGACTTCAGCCCCTCGGAATTAGGAATAGGTGCAATTTAAGGCTTGCCTCCTTTGGGGACACAGTCCTAGGGTCAAGCTTTTGCTCATCGTCCCCCATTTCCAGGTGATGCACCAGGGAGCTCAGCAATCAGCAATTGCTCAGTTGCCTGGGCCACCCCAAAGAGCCCCCCAGCAAAAGCTAACGCAGAATTCCTTCCAACAGCAGCAGCTGCTGAAGGTTCAGCAGGCCTTGCTGCAGCAGAAGACAGTTGTGGCAGCTAGACAGGTGAAGCCACAAGCTCCCTCCCAGTCCCAGCCACAGGTGCAACCAGCTGCAACCCAACAGCCAGTCCCTGCCCAGGAGCCCATGGTAAGAGTTGACCTGGGCTGAGAAACAAAGACAGAGGAGGGAGCAGCGTACAGTAAGGACTAGGGGAAGGGCAAGAGAGAGGCAGAACTGTCCATTGAGTGGGGGATGATCTGGCCTGGGAGTTGGGAGACCTGGGCTGTGGACTCTCACACCCCCAGTGATTCTGGTTGTCCTTAAGACTGAGGCAAATGCCTTCCTTTAGCAAGGTAATAGCCATTGCCCTCCC
This sequence comes from Myrmecobius fasciatus, assembly GCA_023553655.1. Classification (NCBI taxonomy): domain Eukaryota; kingdom Metazoa; phylum Chordata; class Mammalia; order Dasyuromorphia; family Myrmecobiidae; genus Myrmecobius; species Myrmecobius fasciatus. Next base: position 11,624 of record JAJPUD010000800.1, on the reverse strand, counting down.
TGTAGTCCCATCTGAGAAGCAGAATGTTATGTAGATTTTTGAGGTAGGGTCTTCAGGGGGTAAAGGGCTTCCAAGAGGAGACATAAAAGAGAGGGGATGATTCTTATATTTCACTCTGTAATGACTTACATTTCCACAGTATCCCCTAGTTTGAGAGCTTTTTTCACAACAAACCTATAAGATAGGGCAAACAAGATAAGTAATCACATCATTTTAAGGCCAGAAACTGAGGCTTGAAGTTAAATAACCTGTCTCGAGTCATATAGCTAGTATTAGTGGAAGGGATGGGACTCAAGCCCAAGATTCTCTAGAACCTCAAATTTAGAATCCCCCTGCACCACAGACTTTCAGGTGAAGTAGCAAGGTGACCCTATTGCCTCTGTTAGCATTTCCATTTGGAAGTGAAGACTTCAGTGAAGAACTAGTATTCCTTTTCAGGAAAGATAGCCTACTGTTTTAAAGGGATCCCCTTTTTCTCTTAAGATAACATGAGCCTTACACTCTACTGGAAATGATTTTTCTCCCTTTCTCAGTAGTTACCTGATATCAGCTTAACAAGCATCTTCCTTATAGATATACATATATTTGATTTGTCAAGTATTTTAACATAATTAACATGTAGTAGACTTCCCTGCCATGGGGGGGGGGGTGGATTTGTAACAGAAAGCTTTGTAAGGGTCATTGTTGAAGAATTACCCATACATATGTTTTGCAATTAAAAAGCTCTAATAAAAAAAAAAAAAAGCATCTTCCTTGCAAGGGCTTCTGCTTGAACCCAAGAACTTGGGGTGACTGAGCATTCACTAGGAAACAACATTAGAATGTTCATTCTTGGCTTTAGATGTCAGGAATACCTTACCGACAGGAGTCAGGCTTTGTCCAGAACCATTCTCTAAAACATACAGGCATGTGACCTTTCAGAATGGAGCATTTCAGTTTCTGTAGGATCAGCCCTTTGGATATTTCTGCTAGTTAGGAAATCTTAACCAAAGTATCTAAGCATCACAATGCTGAAGAAAATAGTAGATATAGTGCATTGGATTTGTATTGAGAGGGTCTGGGGGTCAAACAGTGGATCTGATAACTTATTACTTGCATCACCTTGGACAATCCCTCTTGCATCTCTGAGTCTTACTTTCTGCCTCAATAAATTGAGGACTTTAGCAATTACTTAATCTGAGCATTTGCAGTAGATTCTCATTTACCCACCCAGCCATCTCAGGAGAGGTTTTTTTAGTGCCCTCCTTACCAAGATGTATTCTAACTGAACCTCCTTCCTATCCCCAAAATAGTGAGTCAACATACTTGAAAACTTTGTTTTCAGAAAGAATAGGGCAACTTCACCTTTTCCTTGACAAAGCATGTGGCCTTCCTGGAAAAGTATGGAAATGAGCAGATTTTTTTATGGATAGAGAAAGTGTCTTTCCAAGAACTGATTTATAGATATAGAACCAGAAATGGTGAAATGACTAGAATGCTGGACTTGGAATCAGCAAGGCTTGAATTCAAGAGACTTATTTCCTAGCTGTGTCCCTCTGACAAGTCTTTGCCTTCCTCAACATATTTCTTCATGTGGTAAATGATGATAATAGTGCCTATGAGTTATGAGTTAGATAATGTTTGTGAATCTCAAAGTCCTACATAAAAATGCTAGATATCATCATCATTATAATTATTATCATAATCTTGGTTTAGAATTAGTCATTGACATTGAAGTAGGTTAAATCAAGCTTCTGGTCCAGAAAAAAAAGAATAAGGAAAAAATGAAGAGATAATTGAACATAAAAGATTCTTCATTGAATTATAACTTTATAAAAGTTATTTTCCTCTCAACATCTTGATGTTCTCATTTAAGAAAATTAAGTCTATACAAATAAAAAGCTTTAATTAAAAAAAAAAAAGAAAAAGAAAATTAAGTCTCCAAGAGGTGATATAATTTTTATGGTCACAGCTAGTAAAGAAAAATCTGGGATTTGAATCTAGTTTTCCTAACTTTCCAAATTGAAAGAGTAAAGACTGTCAGGAATGGAAGATGGAGTTGTGTGATTATAAATGGTAGACTGAGGATTGTGGAATAAAACAGACTCTGAAAGTTAGGTCAAAGCCAGGAAGATTTATGCTCTGTGGTATGTGGAGGTTAATGAGACTTCTTACTGCAGGAATGGGGTTAAGTAGCTAAAGGAAGCCTTCCTAGGAATAAGTCTCATCGCTAGAATGATGTATAGACAGTTTGATTCAATGTTCTTCTAATTCTAAAACTCCTAATATAACTATGAAAAGCACTTTTAATATAGAACTCTACTGTCTCCCTCTTATTAAAAGTCTTAACTCATAAAAAGGAATGGTCATGAACTAAAAGCAATACCTGTCCTTAAATTGTTTTTATGCATTCATTTATTTATTTAGTGAAGCAATTGGTGTTAAATGATTTGCACCCTTCACATCCCCTGCCCTATAAGTTGTTTTTAAATTCTATAAAGAGTCCTTCTCCAGTGCCTTATTGTGGTATGTGGATGATCCTAGACTCTTACAAGATCTGCCCACAGAGCTACAGGCCCTCACTTGGAACAGCTTCAAGAATGGACTGTATTTTTGTCTTCTGGGAACAAGCCTCACCAAGTTCAGAGAGATGTATCATTAGGTGGGCCTTGGGAGATAATTCACAAAGGATATCTTCATAGGTGTTGTGTGTTTGGATTCCACATAGGTGGAGGAGTAACCATGCTGATGAAACTATGGATCTTTAAAGTACTGAAGTAAATTGCTTTGAAAGGGAGTAGTGTTCAAAAGATGCTATCTATTAGCAAACTCAGCCAGATCAGATATGTATTTAGTGCCTTCACTTTTTCCTTGACAAAGGATGTGGCCTTCCTGGAAAAGTATGGAAATGAGCAGATTTTTTTATGGATGAAGAAAGTGGCTTTCCAAGAACTGATTTATAGATATAGAATCAGAAAATGGCAGATTCATCTTACCAATTTGTTGATCTTACATTGCATGACCATGAGCTACAGAGAAGCAGTCTTTTACCTAGGTGCCAGAAGACAATATAGGAATATATATAACCATATAGCACTATATAGGAACCTTCCCTCTGGAGTACAAGGGGGACATAGGACATAGGACATAGGCCAATGATATTTAAAGCCCACCTTCTTAAACTGTGGTTTGCAACCCATTGGGGTCTTATAACTGAATGTGGGGGTAGCTAAATTATGATTTATTACCAGTAAATGTTTTATTTGTATAACTGTTTTACATACCTATACACTCAGAGTCATGTAAAAATTTCTTGGACAGAAATGGGTCGTGGGTAGAAAAAGTTTAATCTAAAATATTCTCCTATATATTTGCTTGGCAAATCCAAGAGTCCAACCAGGCATTCTAACAGCAATTCCTTTGTTCAATTGGCTTTCTTTGTAAATCTCATGCTATAGGTATGACTACCAATTTAATCAATATGGAGTTCCTTGTTTATTCCTGGGATCTCTGAAAGTTCTGTCTCCTCAGCAATAAAAGCCAGGCTCTGATAAAACTTGATATTACAGGGAACTTTCCCTAAGAGGCTGTATTCTCTTTCCCCTTAGAGCAGAATGTAAACTCCGTGAGAGCAAAAACTGTTTATATTTTAATTTTTTTTTCATTTCTTTTCCTATTCCCAGTATCTAGCACAGTGCCCTATATTTTAATAAGTGTTTATTGAATCAAACATCCCACTTACAGAAGAGACTCAGCAGGGTTTTAGTCATAATAACTATTTTTTCCTTCTCTGCATCCTAACTACACTGGATACCAGAATCTATTACTGCCCATATGAATTGCTTCTCACTGTAGATGTGAGGGATCAGGCCAGTCCAGTTCTTTTCTCCCTGTTATGACTTGCCCAGATGCTAAAGGAATTCAATCCCATCCCTGGTATATCTTAAACAATGGGATACCCATCCTCACAATCTCTTTTTTGAGTCTGGCCATCAGAACAGCTGATAGGCTCTGTAACATAGTTCTTGTGTATAGTTGGCCACTTGGCCCAATCAAGTCGCAATTAGTCTATGGCCTTACTCCACATGGCATTTCCCTGGAAATAAAAGAAAATCTGAATTTACCTAATTTATCAGCTCACACAGCTCTAACTAGAATTTCTGGTGAGTAGGTTTGTAGTGCATTGCAGAATGACTAAAATACAACACACAGCAGATCCATTCCTCTTTGTTTTGCTTCCTAGGAGCATAACTCTCCCATGGCCAGTCTACAGCCACCATTCAAACAAGCATTGAAAGGACTATTCCATCTCTCTTGTTTGTCATTATTACAACATTATTGGCATTTTCTGCCAGTTCAGGCTTTATGCAGCAGGTTCTGCTCCATCTTGGCTATGTTATCATAGCACTTGCCCATTGAGTACCATTGGGTCATCTTGATTGTTTGGCATTTTTGTGGACTTCTCTGAAAGAGTTCCTTCCCACTCTAATACACACACACACACACACACACACGTACAATGCACATTAAACACATTCACATACACAAATATATACATTCATTCTTACACATGTTAAATACATGCATAGGCACAGGTACACACATACACTGACATCCAGAAAGTCTTATTTATGTCTCTGCTCCAAGAACTCTTTCTTCCATGTATCTTGACAAAAAATACTTACAAAAATAATAATATTCTGTGATTCTATTAAAAGCTAGAATCACCATGATAAAACTGTAAATTAAAGAGATCCTCAGACCAGTTCTTTCCCCATCAACTGCTTTTAGCTTGTTTCTGGCTTGTGCTTTTTCTCTTATATATATATATATATTTTTTTTTTTCAAATGAAATAATATTTTCAACTTAGCACAGTGTCTGGCAGATAGTAGGCACTTAATAAATGCTCGATTTTCCTCCCTCTCTTCTCCTCACACTCCCACCTACCACTGTTCAAATATCTTCTCATTCACAAATAAAAACCCTTGTCAGTTTTGAGACTATACAAGTAATTAGTTCTATCCTAAGATCAAGCGAGCAAGACCTTATGTTGTTTTAACAACAATAATAAAATGTGTCCATAGCAATTTAAATTGTATGAGGTGCTTTCTTCATATCAACCCAGTGGTAAATAATTATTATTATCCCCATTATACAGATGAAGAAACTAAAGTCCTAAGAAAAAAGGAGATCTAGCTCATGGACACATATAATAAGATCTGGGATTTCAAACTCAGTCCTCTGACTTTATGCTCTATACTTCATGAAAGTGGGCTGCCTCCCACCCTAGTCTGGCTTCATCCATGGTGAGCCACATCTTCGTCTTTGCCTTGGACATCAAGTCCCTTCAGCTATACCATTGCACTCCTTTGTCAGCTTCATCTGATCATAGATCTTCATGTGGTCACATCTCTGCTACAATGATATTAGAAATGAATTGCAAATCTCTTCCATGTGCCTATTTGCCTGTGCACAAGCATTAATTTGAAGACTGACTTACTTTTGAGTAAGGGAGTGGAAAAGGAGGAGAGTGGGAGGAAGGTTTAAAAAAAAAAAAAAAAAAAAAAAGATAGTCTGTGTATAAACTTCGAGCTCTTTCCAGTTCTGGATAGTGGTTTTCTTTGTGATCCCTGAAATGCCCATTACCCCTTGTCTGTTCTTAGGTCTTCTTATGAATGCATTTAAGAAGCAAATGCATTTGAAAACATAGAAGAAGGTATTTGTACTAACCATTAATGAGACTGTTGAATCAGAACTTGGGACACCCAGCCATAACTTTTAACTTTTGTCATTTAGTAGCCTTAGTCAAATCACAGGAAGTAGATTGGAAAGAGCCTTAGTGACCAAATTCTAGGCCTGTCTCTGGCACTAACTATATGTCCTTGGACCCATTATATAGTGTTACCGAATCTGAGTTTCCTCAACTATAAAATGACAATATTTGTACTGTATTCTTTATAGGGTTATTTTGGAGAAAGCACTTTATTAATTTTAAAGCCCAACAGTATTATCATCATCATTATTCTCAGTTCTGCCACTAATTGATTTTGTTATTTGGAGCAAATCACTTCATCTTTAGGTTTCCTCATCTGTAAAACGCAATTTGGAACAGAAGAAAGAATACTGGAAAGAGTTTTGATGTCTAGTTTAAGCTGTACTGTTAACAAAGTCACAGAGTCTCTCTGAGGCTCAGCTTCCTCCTTTCCAAAATGAGAGAGGTGAGCTAGTTGATCTCAAAGACCTCCTCTTCTTCTACTATTCTTCAGTACATTAAAGGAGTCATGATTTCGTTGTCCCTTCCTTGTGCAAATTATGATCTTCCTGTGCCTTAGGAAATGGGTCTTCAAGTTTTCCTATTTAAAAAAGATCACCAGGGAAAGGTTGGCACAACTTGGAGGTAAGCCTTTTCACACTTAGGTTGGGGTCCTCAGAGGATAGATACATAATCTACTATGGAAGGACCAGCCAAGGTTTACACTGTGCTGGCACAGTTCTTGATCTATAATATGATGAGGATTTTAATGGAGGATTTTAATTCTGGGCTCTAAAATAGGATAAAAATACTTCAAGAAGTCTCCTATTTGGGCATAGTCTACCCCCCTAGCTCAGTTTCTCATATCAAACATGGTGAAATAGAATGGAAAAGCTCATGAATGATAATGGGCTCATCAAGATGACCACTGAGGTCACCTCAAGTGCTATGATTCTTTTTTTATTATTGATTTTTTTGAACTGTTTGTCTCCAAGTGTAAAACAGGAAGAATAGATAAAGGTAAGTTAGATAACATTCATAAACTACTTCAAGCTCCTCAAAAGAAAATCATAGGTTCATGAAGGAACTCTGATATAGTTTAGTCTCAGTTTTCATTGTGTAGAGGAGGAAAAATGAGATACGCAGAACAAAAATGACTTTTGCTTGGCACATAGCAGGTACTTAATGAATACTTGTTGATTGACTATTTCATAGTAAGTATTTAATGCTATTTAAATGAAACAGAACTTTACTTAACCTTTTTGGTTCTCAGTTTCCCTCATCTCTAAAATGGGGTTGAACTAGATAGTCTTCAAGGTCCCTCCCATTTTAAATTGAAGTCAGTAACTACACAAATATTAATTATACACCTGGTATATGGAAGGTGATGGGACTACCAAGAGAAAAACACAAGCCTCTATTTGTAAAATGGTCATTTGTATGCCTGGGGATCTAAGTTTTTATTTCTTAGTAAGCCTAAATGTCTTATATTTGAGCCACAGAATGTTGTTCTTCAATTGTGGCTGATTTTTCATGACTTCATTTGGTGTCTTCTTGCTAAGGATACTAACATGTCCTTCTCTAGCTCATTTTAGAGATGAAAAACTGAGACAAACAGGTGAAATGACTTGTCCAGCATTAATGTACTCTTGGTGAAGTTGTGAACTAATCCAACCATTCTGGAGAGCAATTTGGATCTATGCCCAAAGGGCTATGCTTTTTGATCCAGCAGTGTGTCTACTATGTGTGTATTCCAAAGAACATAAAAAAGAGAAAAGGACCAACATGTGCAAAAATATTTGTAGGAGCCCTTTTTTTGTGGTGGCAAGTAATTGAAAATTGAGGGGATGCCCATAAATTGAGGAATGGCTGAATAAGTTACAATATATGAATGTAATACAATATTATTGTTCTGTAAAAAATGATGAGCAGGCTGATTTCAGAAAATCCTGGAAAGACTTATATAAACTGTTGCTTTGTGAAGTGAAAAGAACCAGGAAAACATTGTACACAGTAACAGCAACATTGTGTGATAACTATGATAGACTAGCATGTATGTATCTGTCTCAACAATATAGTGATATTTCCAATAAACTTGGGATGGAAAATGCCAACCACATCCAGGGAAAGAACTATGAAGACTGAATGCAAATCAAAGCATACTATTTTCACTTTTTTGGTTGTTTTTACTTTCTTGTGGTTTTTCCATTTTGTTCTGATTTTTCTTTCACAACAAGTCTAATATGGAAATATGTTTAAAATGATTTTATCTGTATAACCATATCAGATTGCTTGCTGTCTTGGATGGAGAAAGGAAGGGAGAAAAATTTTGAAATTCAAAGTCTTACAAAAATAAACATTGAAAATTATCTTTACATGTAATTGGAAAAATAAATTCTATTAAGTGGGAATAAATAAATGCTTTTTTTTTTTAAAAGGAGTGACTTGTCCAGGATCACACAACTAGTATCACAGGCTGAATTTCAATTCCTGACTCAGTGCTGTGTCTACTGAGCCACTTTGCTGCCTCTCCTAGCCCATAGTAGATGCTTAATAAATGCTAGTACACTAACATTGTTCATGGTTATCCTTTGAAGGTTTCTTGAGAGAGTTCACATTCATGTGTCATCAACTGTCCTTCTCCACATCTCATTTGATATTTTCAGAGCCCATTTATCCAGTTTGGGATGAAAAGGGAGAAGGGATGTTAGTTGTTCAGGTCCTTATGTCAATTTTATTCTTTTCTTCCTCTTCTTCTTCATCTTCTTTATTCCTAGCAGAAACAAGCACCAATAAGACAACAAGCAAAGGCTCAGACTACCCCACCCCCTGCCATCCAGGGGCAGAAGCTTGGATCTCTCACTCCTCCATCATCCCCCAAAGCCCAGCGGGCTGGACACAGGAGAATCCTCAGTGATGTAACCCACAGTGCTGTTTTTGGAGTTCCTGCCAGCCAGTCCACTCAATTGCTTCAGGCAGCTGCAGCTGAAGCAAGCCTCAATAAGTCCAAGTACGTGCTTCCTTTCTTTTTCCGTCTTCCTTTCAGCAGAACTTGGGAGTGAAGCCTTCAACCAATTAAAATACACCTTGCATATTGTATTTCTTTACAACCATCTTGAAGGTATAGATAGATAGATAGATAGATAGATAGAGATTCATCTATCTATCTATCCACATACACACACACATATATATATAGCCTGAATGTTTATTCTCCCAACCAATATTGAACCAGTTATGAAATACTCAGTTTATTGAATTTAAGAAATATTCATCAATCATTCTTTCAACATTTTAAAAAATCCCTACTATATAATAAAGAAATTCTATACTAAAATCTAAAAAAAAAAAAAAAAAAAAAAAAGGAAAAAAAAAAAATAGTATTATCTTTTTTGTTTTTTTCCCTAGCAACAGCTAAAAAATCCTTACTATATACAGGGCACTCCATTGAAAGATACTGTTTTTGGAGAAAACTGTGATTCCTTGCTGTCATAGACCTTACAATTTATTGGCAGAAATAAGAGATAAATACAAATGCCTAATACAGAATAAAAACATTAGAGAATAGTGGAACAAAGTGCTACATCAATTCTGAAGAGGAAGATTATTTAATAATCTTAGATTTCATGTCCAAAGTGGTATTTGAGTTTGGCTTTACAAATAGCAGAATAACAATGTAGTGATTCAAAGCAATTCCAATAGACTTGGAATAGAAAAAGTCTCCTCATCCAGAGAGAGAACTGTAGAGAATGAGTGTGGATCAAACCATGGTATTTACCCTAATTTTTTTTCCTCATAGCATTTTCCCATTTGGTCTGTTTTTTTTTTTTTTTTTTTGTATAACAAATATGGAAATATGTTTAAAAGAATTTTGTATATTTAACCTATATCAGATTACTTGCTGTCTTGGGGATAGGAGAGGCAAGGGAAAGAGGGAGAAAAATTTGGAACACAAAGTCTTACAAAAATGATTGTTGAGGACTATCTTTGCATGCATTTTAAAAATAAAATACTACTGAAAAATTTTTTTTAAAAATAGAAATTCAAGAGATAAAAACAGAAAAGAAGAGGATATTCCAAGAATAATAAGTAGCCAGAACAAAGAACATAATGTACAAACTTCCCTTGCTCAAATCCAACTCACTTGCATTTCACAGCATCACTTCCTTGATATTATGTTCCAAACGACAAAAAGTTCTGCTCCAGTGTGGCCTTCAGGACCAAGGAAAACTGATCCCTATCCTGATCTCTCTTTCATGTGACAGTCCCTCAAATACTTGCAGGCAGCTATCATTTTCCCTGCATTAGCCTTCTCTTCAATTTTAAATAAATATCATCAGTTTCTTATTATCTCCATGCACACTTCCAAGAGAATGATATGTATATCACTCTAAGTAGACTACATTTTACTGAGGTCAAACACTAAGACTGCTAAGTGGCATAATGAAGAGAATGTTGGTCTTGGAGTCAGGAACACCTGAGTTCAAATCTGGCCTTTAGATACTTATTAGATGTGTGACCCTGGGCAAGTCACTTAACCCTGTTTGCCTTAGTTTCTTTATCTGCAAAATAAAGATAATATCTGTGGATAATGGATACTAATTATTATGATCATCAGATAAGATAAAAATTATAAGGTATATAGTATCTAATATATTATAAATGGTATATAAATGATGATTATTTTTATTAGCATAGGTATGATTGTGTAAAATGTGGGAGCTGGAAAGAACCTTGGATAAAAACTATAGTTTTTATAGAAATATTTTATAGAAAGGGGTGTTTTAGTTGAATAAATGAATAGATTTTATTACAGAGAATTTCACAAAGAGAATAGGGATTGATACTTGTTTTGGTGGAATGAGAAATAAAAGCAGAGGTGTTTTTAGAAGATGTGTGTGTTATGCTTTCAACAAGACTATAGCGATATTTAGTTATTTGACAATGGATCTTGACCTGAAGAACAGTAAATAAGACCATCCAAAATATGAGGTAAATTGGGATACATAATCAGAAAAGAAATGAGAAGACATTTATGTAACTAAAAAATTATCAGAAGAATCAGACATAGTTTGTCTGGTGGTGGGTGGGTGGTGTTCCAGCAGAGGGGAAAAAATAATGAACTGCTCTGGTCATTATAGCAGCCGTGACTAGGATAAGATTCTGGCCCTGCAATAACAGGAAAAGACAGTGTGAATGAAAGGTGTTTCCCTGATATGTTCCTCATCTTTCTTATGTGTCTAGAAACTTGCATATAAATATTAAACTTTCAGGTGAAAGTTAACATCACCTATGAAAAGTCATTGACTGATTGGATATGTTTAAAAACCTCTTTGGTTGCTCATGGTAGAATAATCAAGCTATTATTCCATTTTGAATTAGGATTCTAGCAGGGAAATCCACAGAGAAGCACATATAGAACCCCTCAGAGACAGGTCCCCTTCCTTTAGGGATAGAGCTGCCTTTGTGAACAGAGAGCTGTGGTTGAGAATATATGGCATATTTTTAGCTTTTGCCTAATAAGATCAATATTACCCAGCCTTGGCTTGGTAATTACAACGTCTTCATTCCAAAGGAGTGCTTTTGAAGGCTGATTCTTCTGGCCCTTTAATCTTTGGTTTCCAGGATGGAACATCAGTATATTTATTTTACCATCTGAGGTCATAAGATAATTGAAATTAACTGGGCAAAAAAACAGCACCAACTCACTCCTAAATTTGCCATTAAGATTAATTGTATATATTTGAGATTGCTAAGTTTCAGTGGCACAATGATCAGGTGCTGTGGCCCTTCCAGGTATGACACCCAACCTCAGAAGGCATATTGATGACAACTCCTCTCATCCAAATCACATAGTACTATTCAGCTGAAAATTTTTTTTTTGGAAAAAAA
>JAJPUD010000799.1:541440-567741 GCA_023553655.1 Myrmecobius fasciatus | reverse complement strand
GGGAGAAAACAGAGAAAGAAAACTATAGAGCAATTTCCTTAATGAATATTAGTGCAAAAATTTTAAATAAGTTATTACCAATGAGTTTACAGAAAGTCATCCCCAAAGTAGTACACTATGACCAAGTACGATTTATACCAAGGATGCAGGGCTGGTTCAATATTAGGAAAACTATCAGCATAATTAATTATATTAATAACCAAATTAACAAAAACCATATGATTATCTCAATAGATGCAGAAAAAGCATTTGATAAAATCCAACACCCTTTCCTATTAAAAACACTAGAGAGTATAGGAATAAATGGGCTTTTCCTTAAAATGATCAGTAGCATCTATTTAAAACCATCAGCAAGCATCATATGTAATGGAGACAAACTAAAACCATTCCCAATAAGATCAGGAGTGAAACAAGGCTGCCCACTGTCACCATTACTATTTAATATTGTATTAGAAATATTAGCTTTAGCAATAAGAGAAGAAAAAGAAATAAAAGGAATCAGAGTAGGTAATGAAGAAACCAAATTATCACTCTTTACAGATGACATGATGGTATACTTAGAGAACTCTAGAGACTCAACTAAAAAACTACTAGAAACAATTCACAACTTTAGCAAAGTGGCAGGACTCAAAATTAATCCACATAAATCATCAGCATTTTTATATATTACCAACAAAGTTCAGCAGCAAGAGATACAAAAAGAAATTCCATTCCAAATAGCAGATGATAGGATAAAATATTTGGGAATCTATTTGCCAAGGAAAAGTCAGAAACTATATGAACTAAACTACAAAACACTTTCCACACAAATAAAATCAGACCTAGTCAATTGGAAAAACATTAAGTGCTCATGGGTAGGCCGAGCAAATATAATAAAAATGACAATACTACCCAAACTAATTTATTTATTTAGCGCCATACCAATCAAACTCCCAAGAAATTATTTTACAGACCTAGAAAAAATAGTAGCAAAGTTAATTTGGAAGAACAAAGGGTCAAGAATTTCAAGGGAATTAATGAAGAGAAAGACAGATGAAGGTAGCCTTGCTGTGCCATATCTAAAACTATGTTGTAAAGCGGTGATCATCGAAACCATTTGGTGCTGGCTGAGAAATGGAGCGGTCGATCAGTGGCATGGGATGGGATATCAGGACAAGCTAGGTAATAATGTTAGCAATTTAGTGTTTGACGGACCCAAGGACCCCAGCTTTGGGGATAAGTACTCACTATTCGGCAAGGACTGCTGGGAAAATTGGAAACTAGTGTGGAAGAAATTAAGGCTGGATCCACACCTAATACTGCACACCAAGATGGGATCTAAATGGGTTCATGATCTAGATATAGGGAGTGATGTTGTGACCAAATTAGAGGAACATAGGATAGTTTACCTCTCAGACCTGTGGAGATGGAGTGGATTTGTGTCCAAAGAAGATCTGGAACTCTTAATTGAGCGCCAGATAGATAGTTTTGATTGTATTAAGTTTGGGAGTTTCTGTACAAACGAAACTGATGCAGACGGGATTGGGAGGGAGGCATCAAATTGGGAAATCATCTTTGCATTTAGGGGTTCTGATAAAGCTCTCATCTCTGGGATATGTGGAGAGTTGTCTCATATTTATAGGAATTCAAGCCATTCTCCAATTGATGGATGGTCAAGGGATATGAACAGACAATTTTCAGATGAGGAAATTAAAACTATTTATAATCACATGAAAAGGTGCTCCAAATCACTATTGATCAAAGAAATGCAAATTAGGACAACTCTGAGGTACCACTACACGCCTGTCAGATTGGCTAAAATGACAGGAAAAGATGAGGATGAATGTTGGAGGGGATGTGGGAGGACTGGGACACTGATGCATTGTTGGTGGACCTGTGAATGGATCCGGCCATTCTGGAGAGCAATTTGGAACTATGCTCAAAAAGTTATCAAGCTATGCATGCCCTTTGACCCAGCAGTGTTTCTATTGGGCTTATATCCCAAAGAAATCATAAGAGAAGGAAAGGGCCCCACATGTGCAAGAATGTTTGTGGCAGCTCTTTTTGTGGTGGCTGGAAACTGGAAACTGGATGGATGCACATCAATTGGAGAGTGGCTGAATAAATTGTGGTGTATGAATGTTATGGAATGTTGTTGTTCTGTGGGAGGTGACAAGCAGGACGATTTCAGAGGGGCCTGGGGAGACTTGCATGAACTAATGCTCAGTGGGGTGAGCAGAACCAGGAGATCATTATTCATGCCAACAACAATACTGTATGAGGATCAGTTCTAATGGACATCACTCTCTTCAACAATGAAATGCTTCAAATCAGTTCCAATTGTTCGGTGAAGAGAGCCATATACACCCAGAGAGAGGGATGTGAAATGTGGACCACAACATAACATTTTCATGTTCTCTATTGAGGTTTGCTTGCATTGTATTTCCTTTGTCAGATTATTCTTTCTTGTAGATATGATTTCTCCTGCACAAAAAATGATGCAATAACTATACATATATTCGATTTCTTAAGTATTCTAACATAATTATCATGTAGTGGATATCCTGCCATTTAGGGGAGGGGTGGGGAGTAGGGGGGAAAAATTTGTAACAGAAAGCTTTGTAAGGTTTAATGTTTAGGAATTACCCATACATATGTTTTGCAAATAAAAAGTATTAATAAAAAAAGTAAAAAAAAATAATAATTTGACATTACATTATACTCAAGTCCTGGCATCTTGCTAAGTAGCCATTTCTCGGATCTGGAATTTGCTTCCTCCTTGTATGGTTTTTTTAGAATACCCAACTTTTGAAGAAATTATGGCCAAAGAAGAACTAGAGAATGTTATGAAATGCAAAATGGATAATTTTGATTACTTTAAATTAAAAAGGGTTTTGTCCAAACAAAACCAATGCACCCAAGATTAGAAAGGAAGTGGAAAGCTAGGAAAATTTTTATACCTAGTGTTTCTGATAAAGGCCTCATTTCTAAAATATATGGAGAATTGACTCAAATTTATAAGAATACAAACCATTCTCCAAATGATAAATGGTCAAAGGATATGAACAATTTTCAGATGAAGAAATTAAAGCTATTTCTAATCATATGAAAAAATGCTCTAAATCACTATTCATTAGGGAAATGCAAATTAAGACTGCTCTGAAGTACCACTTCACACCTCTCAGATTGGCTAAAATGACGAGAAAACTTAATGATAAATGTTGATGGGGATGTAGGAAAACTAGGACACTAAAACATTGTTGGTAGAGTTGGGAAATGATCTAACCATTCTGGACAGCAATTTGAAACTATGCCCTGTGCATACCCTTTAATCTAGCAGTATCTCTACTGGAAACTGGGTGGATGCCATCAGCTGGGGAATGACTGAATAAATTATGGCATATGAATTTTTTATTAAAGCTTTTTATTTTCAAAACATATGCATGGATAATTTTTCAACATTGACCCTTGCAAAACCTTATGTTCCAATTTTTCCCCCCAGCCCTTCCCCAGATAGCAAATAATCCAATATATGTTAAACATTGTAAAAATATATATTAAATCCAATATGTGCATACATCTTTATACAATTATCTTGCTGCACAAGAAAAATCAGATCAAAAAGGGAAAAATGAGTAAATAAAGGAAATGCAAGCAAATAATGACAAAGAGTGAAAATGCTATATTGTGATCCACATTCAGTTCCTACAATCCTCTTTCTGGTGCAGATGGCTCTCTTCATCACATGATCATTGGAACTGGCCTGAATCATCTCATTGTTGAAAAGAGCCACGTCCATCAGAATTGATCATCATATAATCTTGTTGTTGCCGTATACAATGATTCTCCTGGTTCTTCTCATTTCACTTAGCATCAGTTCATGTAAGTCTCCAGGTCTCTTTCAAATCATTCTGCTGATCATTTCTTATAGAACAACAATATTCCAT
This sequence comes from Myrmecobius fasciatus, assembly GCA_023553655.1. NCBI lineage: Eukaryota > Metazoa > Chordata > Mammalia > Dasyuromorphia > Myrmecobiidae > Myrmecobius > Myrmecobius fasciatus. The sequence goes on along the minus strand of JAJPUD010000799.1, from coordinate 563,815 downwards.
GACATTCATATACCATAGTTTATTCAGCCATTCTCCAAATGATGGCCATCCACTCAGTTTCCAGTTTCTTGTCAGCACAAAAAGGGCTGCCACAAACATTTTTGCACATGTGGGTTCCTTTCCTTCCTCTAAGATCTCTTTGGGATATAGGCCCAGTAGAAACACTGCTGGGTTAAAGGGTATGCATATTTTGATAGCCCTTTGGGCATAGTTCCAAATTGCTCTCCAGAATGATTAAATCAGCTTACAACTCCACCAGTTTTCTTATATCCCTTCCAAAATTCATCATTATCTTTTCCTGTCATCTTAGCCAATCTGAGAGTTGGGTAGTGGTACCTCAAAGTTGTATTTTTCTTTTTTTTTTCTTTTTGCCAAGGCAATTGGGTTAAGTGACTTGTCTAGAGTCACACAGCTGGGAAGTATTAAGTGTCTGGGGTCACATTTGAATTCAGGTCCTCCTGACTTCAGGGCTGGTGCTCTATTCACTGCACCACCCAGTTGCCCCTAGAGAATCTTTTCATATGACTGGAAGTGGTTTCAAATTCCTTCATCTGAAAATTGTCTGTTCATATCCTTTGACCATTTATCAACAGGAGAATGGTTTGAATTCTTATAAATTTGAGTTAATTCTTTATATATTTTGGCAATGAAGCCTTTATCAGAACCTTTGAATGTAATCATGTTTTCCCAGCTTATTGCTTCCCTTCTAATCTTGTCTGCATTAGTTTTGTTTATACAAAAATTTTTTAACTTGACATAATCAAAATTATCTATTTTGTCTTCAATAATGATCTCTAGTTCTTCTTTGGCCACAAATTCCTTCCTCCTGCACAGATCTGAGAGGTAAATTATCCTTTGTTCTTCTAATTTGGCATATAAATTTAATGGAATATTATGTTTTGTAAGAAATGATGAGCAGGCTAATTTCAGAAAAGGCTGGAAAGACTTACATGAACTGATGCTAAGTGAAGTGAGTAGAATCAAGAGAACATTGTAGATAGCAACAAGAGTATGTGATGATCAACTTTATATTAATGCAAAGCAGTAATGTCTTTAAAGATGAGCCTTTGAAGAAGCTTTGGCCCATACTATACTATTAACTCTGTGATTGAAGATTTTAATTGCACACTGATAAAACGAAACGAATGCACATTTTTGAGAGTTAAAATTTGTGGAGGGGTTGCCACTTATAAATAGTTTCACAATGTACCTTCTTTCTCCTCATATACAGCTTCATTTATCAATAGTGGGGTACCATCCAAACCATAGAAATTTGATGATGAAGATGGATAAATTGCTATTCTCCTTTAAAAGAAAATAAGACAATTTTAAAGATTTCACAAGTTGTGATTTTGTATCCTGTAACTTTGCTAAAATTGCTAATTATTCCCATTAGTTATTTAGTTGATTTTCTGTCTATACCATCATATCATCTGCTTAGAATGATAATTTTGTTTCCTCATTGCTTATTTTAATACCTTCCATTTCTTTTCTGGCTCTAACATTTGTGGTACAATATTAAATAACATGCAAGTTGTGATTTTCAAAATAAGTTAAATATGTCCAAGTACATGATAACCCCAAAAAAATCCACTTTCGTGGATTCCTTGGAGTCAAAGAATCTAAATTATAGAGTCTGAACTCTTAAGGAAACCAATCTTCTTTCATAATCTTCTTGGAGTGCCTTTGGAGAGCACAGAATAGAAATTTCTGCCTCTCATGCCTTTCAGGTTGAATCCCAGAGTCTCAGATCTGGAGGGATCTTGCAGTTCAGTTCCTTAGTTCAATTCTCACCTAATAACACTTCTCCAAGACTATATTTGATAAACCTTGGTGAAAAGACCTAACTAGAATATACACCATCTCCAGTGATAGCTCTACTCCCACCTTTGTTTAGTTCTAATTGTCAGAGAACTAGTCAGCCTACCAAGTATGCCTTCTTGCCAGTTTCTGCCCATTCTTTCCTGAGTACCACCCACTGGGACCAAGAAGAAATAGCTGAATCCTTCTACTTAAGAGTTATCCAACTCATGCCCTCCCTAGTATAGTGGGAACCAGAATAAAATGTAATTGGGTAACAGTTAACAAAATAATTAAGACTACAATACAACATAGAGAATGGGACACAATGAATAGCTCTGAGCCAGGAGACAGAAAGAACAGAGCTCAAATCTGGCCTCATAAACTGTGTAATTCTGAGCAAGTCACATAGCCTCTATTTGCCTTAGTTTCTTCATCTGTAAAATGGGAATAATAATATAATATATAAATGATAATATAATATAATAAATGTTTTTAACTTCTGTGAAGTTTAAATAAGGCAATATATGTAAAGGATTTTATGAACTTTAAAGCACTCCATGAAAATCAGCTAGTATTATTTTTGTAATAAAACACAATGGATTTAAGTTATACATTGCTATGATCTTCCAATAAGATAATTGTAAAGTGTTTAACATAGTGCCTGCCACAAAATAAGTATTTTATAAATGTTAGCTATTATTATTATCATGATGTTAATTTGTGGTTTTCTAAGTCAGTATATGGTTAGCAGGGATCTCTTTCTATTTGAGTCTGACATCATTCTAGGTGATAGCACTTTAAATTCTTAGAGTTTGCTATCATGTCCTCCATGAGCCCCCATTTTTCTGGCTAAACATAGGTCATAGAGCTAGAGCTCAGAGATGTTGGAGGTCATCTAGTCCAGCACACCCATTTTACATATGAGTCTCTGAGAAGTGAAATAACTTGTCAAAAATCACACAGACAAGGTAGATCTGAGACGGAATTTGAATCCTATTTCTCAGACTCCATCTATAGTTTCTTCAATTAATCCTTGTATGAATTTTAGGTTCATTAACAATTTGGTTGCCCTTTGAACTCCTCCAGATTCTTTTCTTATAATATAACTTCTTTTTGATACCCCATATGCAAGGTACATTTGAATAGAGGAATTAGTGGCAGATTACTGGGTCATTGTATAAGAAAGACATGCCCAGGCTTCAGGATGTGGTTTGAAGACTAGAAAAAGGCCAATTACCTGCATGGGGTTTCTTTAAGCCACAGTCATTCCACTAAGACAGAGTGTCAGAGGTGCCCACAGTCTAAGAGGCCCAGGTTTTTCTTTGATAATGATGGAAATCAAATTGTCTTTAATTCAATGTGAATAGAGCAGACTTACCTTTTCCCAAAAAATAGGGAAACCTCTCTTGTGGAATTAGCAAATTCTTTCTTTGTGAGAACCACAAATTTGGGGGCCATGTGGCAATCTTCAGCTACAACAAGTTCATGATCATGAGGATGGAAACAATTGAACTCTATGCCATCAAATGTTTTCCAGGAAGTTTCAGTGACTTCACACTGGGCTGCATGTTGATAACAAAGAAATAACAATAAACAATATACAATGAGATTCAAAGTGAACATGGAGAAGGAATCACTATATATCAAATCCTGCCTATGATGATCCTTCCTTATTAAACAACCATGGGCAATAACTCTGTCCCTCTATTTGTTCATCTGTATAATGAAGTTTAAAATGCTTGTAACTTTTGTGAGTTTAACAAGGACAATAAAGGATTTTTACAAATTTTGAAGCACTCAGTGAAAATCAACCAGTAGTATTATGCTTTTTATTATGATGATAAAAAATGCATTTAATTTGCATATCTAATAATTATAGAACTGATGTGCCATAGTGGATAGAGGTCTAGTTTTAGACTAAGCCAAAAAGACTTTGATTACCTTCACCATTATCACTAACATTTTCACTAATCACCACTTCATTATCACCAATCAAAATCACTATTATCATCAATCTCTATCATCATCATCATCATCATCATCATCATCATTATCATCATCAGTAGTCACTACCTTTATTACCAATAGCCATTACTATTATCACCAATCACCATTATCACTCCTATTTTCACCAATCATGACATTATCACCAATCACCTGCACCATTATTTTCAGTCACCAACCACCACTGCTTCTACTCCCACTGTAGTTCAAGTATATTCACTCAAAGCATATCCCCTAATCAGGCCTTCTCTTCTTGCTGCTCTTTATATTTTCTTGATTCAATGATACAGAGCATTGCTGGAGGCTATACAAAGACTAAAAATGATCATACTTTGAGTACCCACGTGGGGCTTCTCTCAAAATGTCATCATACTTTATTCACCAGGTGAATGGTGGCAAAGTCAGAGGCAGAAATTGAATATCCTAGGTATCCATTGGTTCATTTTAATTTTTTAAAAAATTAAATTTGAATGCAAATGTAAGATTATATCTTTGTCTCTTTCTCTCATGGGTATTACACTTTTTCAATTTACTATAAATTTGAGATTGTGACAGATGTTGAGAAACAATTCTGTAATCAAATGTCCTCAGTTGCTTTAGGTGGAGAATCTAGGTCTATTTGTCCTGATTTTTATGGCTTTCCTCATTTCAGATGTTCATTTTGAGGAAACACCCAGGGAAGCATTCACATTCCCTCTTGATTAATTGGATTTCTCTCCTTACCCTAGAAAATCCCTTCATCCCTGTCTCCCTGACCACTGGTTCTTTCAGAACCTCCATTTTGAAGAAATGCTCAGGCTATCTATTATGCTCAGTTTTTTCAATCCTCCACTCCTGACCCTCCAAATTTCTTCATATGTGGTATCTCCTTTCCTCCCTCCCCACATTTTAGCTGCATTTTATACGTTGTCTTTTCCCATTAGAATTTAAGCTCCTATAAGACCAGGGCTGAATTTTAGCTTGTATTTTTATCCCCAAAATTTAACAGAGCTCCTGAAACAGAGAACCCATTTAATAACTACTTTTTTACTTGAAATCAGGTGCTACATTTTTTTTTATTTTTATTTTATTTTATTTTATTTTACAGTTTCCATTTAAGAAGATTTAAGTTTCTCAATACTCTTTTGACTCACAATGGCCTACAACTGAGCCATAGCAACAGCAGATAGGTTTCTTTCCCTTGTTGCTTTTTGTTTTTCTCTTTGGGAAAACCTTTGCTGAAGGAAGATAAAATTTGTCCTCTGTTCAAAATGAAGGGAAGAGATGAGATGATTATCTTGATCATTAAAGCAAAAGAGCCATTATATCCCACTTTCCATATCTTTTTATTTCAGGCAAAACTGGATATCACGATTAAATCCAAAAAAAAAACCACTCTAGGCAGACACCTAGTAGACTTCCTTTCTTGTAGGTTTTCATGAAAACCAAGTTGGACCATAGCTGGAAATTTCATTCAGGTGGGGCAAGTATGACTAAAGATCTGATAAGTTCTGGGTAATATGGGAGAGGGAGAAAACCAACCCTGACCTTTTCAAGATTTGTTGATGAAAAAAAAAAAGATGGAAAAAAAAAAGATTTGTTGATGAAAGCAGGAGCATCCCAGCCATGCATGAGGGTAGCAATCACGGCAGGGAGGATTATGATCATGAGAAGGAATCTCAAAGGTCTTCTAGTTTAGCCCTCATCTTTTAAATTTAAGGAAACCAAAGTTCTGGGAAGTGAAGAGTTAAGGTTACATAGGTGGTGAGCATCAGAGATTGGATTCAAACTCAGATCTTCCCACTGCAGAGCCAACAAATACTACATTGCTTCCCAAGCATATTTCTATAGATGTTGATCCCCTAAGAGAAAGCCCTCTTTGCCTGACCCTAGTTATGGCTCTCAAACCAACACAGATTTCAATTAAACAACCCCATCCATCAGACACCACTTCATTTATTGGCAGTGATCTACCTTCATCTTCTTTCTTTATTTGGAAAGCTATTTCTGAAAAGAAATCCCAAACTGCCATGGTACTAGTATTAATCACAAGCGATGATTCTATGGGCAAAGCAAATGGAGCTTGAAATGTTGAGTAATAAATGTTTACCTAAAAAATAATAATAATAACAAATAAGATTTAGAACATTCTCCAAACTCGTTCAAAAGTGTTCTTCAAAATGACTAAATGTTTCTGTGGCTAAGCCATTAGAACTGACACAATAATTTATGGATTAATGTTGTTTATCCCTCATTTTCAAAGAGAACCAATACTGGCAATACTGTGTATGGATTGATTTAAGGAGGGCAGAGAAGCTCAGTGTTGTCAGCCTCACTCTCTCTTCCCTAGTCATCAAAGTTTAGTGGCAGGGCAAAGTCAGGAGTAGCATTTGTTTACTGACAATGACTTAGGATACAGTGGATGACTGGTGTCTTCTGCGATTGACCAGGCTCTGAGTGCTCCACAATGCCTACTTGTCAGCTGCTTCCATAGATATTGGAACAACTGCCCATTCCCTGGGCGAAGTCTTCACGTGCTGGAGGTAAACCCTTCCCCTAACTTGCTAACAGATTTGGGGCCCGTTAGTTACCCTCAACCTGGTTTGGCCCATCTGAGGAGATGGTTTTATTGGTGTATGACACATGCTACCACTTCTTGGAGCTACAGGTGAGAACTGGGGGCTAAGTGGACACCCAAAGTGTCTTGAAAAGGGTTTGGGGAGCCCTAACACCAAAGGAGCTAGTCCTCTTGAACACCCTATGAACCCCAAATTATAGATAGCTTTCAGAAGCCAAAATTTCCTTGTAGGAGGGACTGTGAATTTCTGTTTTATCCACTTGTATTCTACAAAAAACCCATAGAATTTCTGGTTACTTGTTTACCTTTTAAAAATAGAAATTGCCAGTGTGTGAATTACCTTTAATATTATCAGGGATTTGCATTTACCAAATGCAAATCTTGGTCATTTAGGTGGCATAGTAGATAGAGTAGCAGACTTGGAGCCAGCAAGACATGAGTTCAAATCTCATCCCAGACACTTATGAATGAAATGGGAAACTGAGAACTTCTCAGAATAATAACCTTGGGTGGTTCAGGCTCTGATTAATTATTGAGCTCTGAGAGAAGAGCAAGATTGCTCTTCCAGCAGAAATCTTTGAGATTGTTCAACTGCTTCTCAAAAAAGGTAATGCCTGAAAACAGACCAGATCACTTTGATAAATGCTTTAGTAGTTTAGGAATATTTAACCCTCTTGCTTACTCGACCCCTTTTCTTAATAATATACCCCCCCAAAAGGTATTTGAAACATTTATTGCTTAACTAAGACCCTGGCACTAAAAAAGACCCACCTGCACCCCAAAGACAAATATTGGGTTGGCCTATGACTTTAAAGATTAACTAGGGGTTTGGGTGGATTAAAGGAAAGGGTGTTTCTGTAATCTCAACTATATAATTCCATTACCTCCCTCTGTAAATTGACCTCCCTTCCCCAGATCCTTTCTGGATAAGGGACCGCTCAAGATTCTAATAAAACTTCTAATCTTCACTTTGAGAGATCTCTGAGTAGTCATTTTGAGTTGGGGGTCACATTATCCCACATACTTACTACCAAGAAAATCTTAAGCAAGATATATAACTCTCAGCCTAGTTTTCTTATATATAAAATGGGCATATTAATGGTCTCTACTTCACAGGGTTATTGTGAGGATTAAGTGAAGATACATATATATATATGTTATATAATGCAATACATATATTTAGAAAATAAGTATATACATCTACTTGTTAGAATACATATATAAATTAAAAACCAATTATACATATATATGTATGTAGGCCATACATATAATGCTTATTTAACATTAAATCTTAGCTATTATTATTCTTATCATCTGTGATTGATAGAAAAATGGAGTTGTTTTAACAAAACAGCCAAACAGGAAGATTGGTCCTTGTAGTTCTATTATGTTTACATCCTTAAACTAGTTAATAGTCAATAGTCAATATACATTAATTAAGCAACTACTATGTTCTAGGAGGGCAGCCAGGTGGCATAGTGGAGAGAGTGCAGGGCCTAGAGACAGAAAGACTCATCTTCCTGGGTTCAAATTTGGTCTCAGACACAAGCTGTGTGACCCTGGGCAAGTCACTTACTCGTGTTTGCCTCAGTTTCCTCATCTGTAAAATGAGCTGGAGAAGGAAATGTCAAACTACTCTAGTATCTTTGCCAAGAAAACTCTAAATGGGGTTATGAAGAGTTGGATGTGACTGAAAATGTTCCAGGCACTGTGCCAAGCACTGGAGATTAAGGGAGTATAAAAGAATTCCTGCCCTCAAGAAACTTATAGTCTAATGAGAGAGACAACTTGTAAATAGACAAAAGTAAGCTACCCACTGTGTAAATAGGAAATTAGAGAGGAAAGGTATTGGATTTAAGAGGTGCTGGGAAAAATTTCCTGTAGAAGGTGAAATTTTAGCTGAGACTTCAAGGAAGCGAGAGAAGTCAGGAAGAAGACATAAGGAGACCCAAACTATATGGTTCCAAAGAACTACTCAGTGGTAGGCTGGAACACAGAATTGGAAAAAGTAAGATTTACTGACTGACAGGGTTTTTCCCCAAGAAACTTCAGAGTTAAATTGATTTTTTCTACATATGCATAAAGTGGAATATAATTATGACCAAAGGCAAACAGTGCTGTTCACAAGCCCATCAAAAATGATGACAGTAGCAGCCCTGGAGTTAAGAGGAGCAAGTTCAAATTGAGTCTCAGACACTTGACACTTATTAGCTGTGTGATCCTGGGCAAGTCCCTTAACCCTGATTGTCTCATCATCATCATAATAATAACAATGCCATACTCTACCTCTGGAATTTTAATAACTGCATGGATTGTTGGAGAAGATGTTGCCATTGCCTGAAATATGGCTTGGGGAGATGGTTTTTCCCTCTGTGCTTCAGAAAAGCCAGATTCCCCAGTTATCTCTGACAAATACTTTAAAATCCTATCAGGGCAGAAAAGGTTTCATGTTATTAGGGATTCTATAGATTATTCCTCCCCCAAAAAAATCTCAAGAAAACAAAATATAATGAAATCATGTGGGTGCTTACTTTTCAAATACTATCTGAAGCAGTTGTGGGAGGTTTTCCTAGTCTCTCTTTATCTGGATGGCTGGTTTCTTGATTATCTGGCCCCCAGTGACCCGAGCTTTTAGTTTGTAATTCTTACAATCCATGTCCCATCTTAAATTGCCCTAGGAGAGGAAGAAATATCACTCTTAGTTGTGTTGGTAGGAATCTTCTTCATTCTCTGTGATGCAGTAGCAATCCAACATTTCTGCCCTGAGACACTTACTAGCTGTGTGACCCTGGGCAAGTCAGCTAATCGCCATCTGCCTCAGTTTCTTCATGTATAAAATGAATAGCACCTACCTCCCAAGGTGATTGAGAGGATCAAAGGAGATATTAACTGTCCTTCATTTTCTAGTGACATCATGGGTTGATGTCTTGACTTTGTCAGGTATAGGATTTAAGTGAGGCAGAGTTGCCCAAAGTCATCAACTTCACTCTCTCTTCCAGAGTCAGTATCTGGCCCCTCTCTTCAGAAGCCTTATTCTCCCAGAACTCCCTGTTTTTATCAGCTCATCTGGAGGGGGGGCCTTTAGTTGGAAAGGGCAAATATTCCACCCTCTCCGAGCCAAGGTGATCTCTTGAATCCAAAGGGTTTTTTCTTTCTTTCTATTATATTATTTTTAAAAACCAGTTGGTTAACTAGTCAATTTCTCCCCTCCCTCTATTTCCAGCTGCTTATTTCAAGGAATCATAAAATTTTAGGTCACTAACAGGAAAAATGTTGTCACACTTTGAACTGTTCCAAATATGAAATAATCATATTGAGAAGTGATGGTTTCCCCATTATTGGAGATTTTTCAGCAGAAGTTGAATTAAATGATTTTTTTTAGGGATAATGGAGCTGTGATAGACAGGGAGCAGATAGAAGGCCCTAAGTAAGGTGCCTTCTGAACCAAGCTTCTAATGATCCCATGTATGTCAGATGTGGAAGGATACTTCATCACGACAAGCAGCAGGGAATCTCTTGTAGTCAGGAGGACCTGAATACAATTTCTGCATCTGGCTATTATAAAATTGGTCATAAGCTAATTTCCTTGAACTTCACTGTCTTCATAAATAATGTATGTGAGATACCTTGCAAGTCTACGTGTGCTCTGTAAGTGCCTCATATGACTGTCAGATATAAATGCCCAATCTTATAAACAAAGCAGTCAAGGCAAACATTTCTTCTTGTTGGTCAGTTGTGTCCAACCCTTTGTGATGCCATTTGGGGTTTTCTTGGCAGAGATATTGGAGTATTTTGCTATTTCCTTCTCCAGCTCATTTTACAGATGAAGAAACTGAGGCAGAGGGTTAAGTGACTTACTCAGAATCTTATAGCTAGTAAATGTTTGAGGTGACATTTGAACTCAGGAAGAGAAGTCTTCCTGACTATCCAGCTATATCACCTAGCTGCTCAAGCATTTATTTAGCACTTGCTATATGCTAGGTGCACTTTGCCAGTTGGGAAAATAAAGACAGAGAATTTGCTTTGTGATTTTCTTGGTATAGGGAAATACTGTCGTGCTATAAGAAGTAATGAAGGTGATGGTTTTGGAGAAATCAGGGAAGATTTGTATGAATAGATGTAAAATGAAATGAACAGAACCATGAGAAATCTTTATACCAATGTTGTTTTCTTAATAGAAATAATTATCCATGTATTTGTTAGGGCTTATTAGGTTTCACAGAATCCCAGAATTTGAGAGATGGAAGGACCTTACGTGGCCATCTAGTCCAAACATACCCAGGAAAGAAATTTCTCCTACAACAATGCCCAGTGAGTGATCCTCTAGCTTTTACTTGAAGATCTCCAAAGAGGAGGAGCCCAGCACCCTTTGAGATTTCCTAATCAGAACCTCAGGATCCAGCAGGAGGTCTCAAAGTCACCACTTCTCCTCCACCTTCTGACTCTGAGACTTCATTGTCAGCATCCTTGAACCCTTGGGAAATAGCAAATTGCTACCATCGCTTTACCTTGGTTTTTAGCGGTAACACAGTTGCATCAGCACAGACTTTCCACTTTTCACTGGTTAATGGAACCACCACTAGCTGCAGGTTGTTTCTGTTAGAATTAATGTAGCCTGTCACTTGAAAACCCTGCTTCTTATTGTCAGTCCGAATTGTTTGGACTATCACTGTCATCATTGGGAATAGCTTGTCTCCAAGGAACCTGGGCTGGGAGAAAAGATAAAAATAATGAATCATTAATCATGGACACATTTTAACTTATCACCTTCATTACTAGGTACTAGACATCGCATTCAGCATACAGAAAGATCAAAAACATGGGATGCATGTTGCAGTATATTGGACCGAATGCAAACCTTGAAATTAGAGCAAACCTGAATTCAAATCATACCTTACTAACTGTGGTATTGGGCAAGTCATTTAACATCTCCAGGACTCTTTTGCTTCATTTGTAAAATGAAATACCAATCTCACAAGGTTATTGTTATAATCAAATGAGAAAAATTATGTAAAATGTTTTGCAATCCTGAGGACATGATAAACATTTAACTTTGTGTTAATCCCTCCCTCCACTAGTGCCTCCATCCTTGGCTTTGCATGATTTGTATCTAGTTTGCTGTGTAGATGCAATCTCCTTTGATAGAAGGGAAGCTCCTTGAGGATGGACAGCTCCTTTGGTGCTGATCTGATGGAAAACAGCTCCTTTGGTGCTGATCCAGTGGATTCATTCTTCAGTTAATTGTTTTGTTTTATGATTTTATCTTTCTTTTGACTTAAAGGCAGTAATGAAAAGTAAAGAGAATACAAAGGGTGAAATCAAGTGCCCTGAGATGAAATCCTGGCTCTACTAGTTAATCTCCATGTGATCATGAAGAACCACTCAGCAGCTTCTCCCTGACCTATTTAAATAAACTATCAATCCCTCTTCCATCTCACCCCCTCCAAAAAAGGGGATGTGAAAAAGAGCAAGATCAGGGAATCTCTTGTGACTCTACTAGTGGAGTAGGGAAAGGGAAGAGAGTGTTTCTGTGTGTGGGATGAGGTGGGGAAGATCTTAATTGAGGAAATGATAGAGAAGGACACAAAAGATAAAACGGATAGTTTTGATGACAAAATATGAAAAATATAAACATAGAATTATAAGAGGAATAGTAGAATAGGAAACTAACTGCATTAAATCTCACTGGTAAAAGTCTAATATATAAAACATACAGAGAATTATTCAAATATATATTATATGCATTACCAGTAGCAATACCTCCAATCAACAGTTAAATATTACAAATAAAAATTTTCAAAAGAATTGTAATTTAATAATTACATGGAAATATTCTCCAAATTACTAATAATAAGAGAATGAGATGACAAATTGCTTTGAAAAAGTTAATGTACTATATAAATGCTAGTCATTAATTTGAACATAGACAAAAGTAAAAATCCAAATGTTCCTATCCATAAGGAACATTGTGCTAATTGGGCCCTGGAATACTACTAAATGCTCCATGGAAATCCACTACTATTTGCAAGAAAACATCCACACTAGAAAAATAAAGTGGGTGAAAAATGCATTTTCTTCAAATTATTGGATATAATTGAACAGGAATCTCATTGAGTTAATCCATTAATATATCCCTGAAAGTCAACATGGGATACCAGAGAGAGGGTGGCACGTAGAGGGATCCAGAAGATGCAGAGGAAATAAAGAGTAGGAAAGGATAATGGTTATGGAGGGACAATTATAAGTTTATTATAGAGAAGGGGAAGGAAAGATGCAGTCAGTCATGACCAATACATGTCCTTAACTGAATGGAAGGATCCTTATGCAAGCAATCTGTGGGATAGGGTGTCAGGTAGGGATTGGTGAAGCTGCCCTGCCCATAGTACTGCCAAGTTTCTGAAAAGAGGGCTTAATAGCCAAAGAATCCTAGGGACCAGTGCTGGGGAACCTTGAGGAGAAATCACACACCTTAGGAAGTTAGGATGTGGGGTAGGGCCCACATGGCTCTGAGGTCATTCTGATTCTGGTCACTGAGAAAACTGGCAGATGCTACAGCACTGATCCTAGAGTCAGGACGATCTGAGTTGAAATCCAGCTCCATTTACTAGCTGTGAGACCCTAGGCAAGTCACTTTATACTATCTCATCAAAAAAAAAAAAAAAAAAGAATTATTTGTGGATGAGACTGCTGAGCCTCTGCCATTTATATTTGAAAGAACAGGAAAAAAACAAGAAAGATGACAGTATTTATAGAAGAGGACTGTTTTGAGGATCAAATGGGGGAGGTGTGTATAGAGGGTGCTTTATTAATTTCAGCTCAATATTATTAACATTACCCAGATGTCAGGAGAAAAATGTTTCTTAAAGAAAAACAAAAATGATTTTGGCTTTTTGAATTATTCTGGGATGTATCTAGACATTCACTTCATTTAGTGCTGGCATTGACAATCTACTTTAAAGAAACAAGCTTTCTGCTAGAGAAATTCAGTTTGGGGAAGAAGTGAAACATGTCAAAGAGTTGAGAATAAAAGGAATACTATGTCCTATTGACTTGATGGTTGTTTCTGGGAGTGCTCACCATTGAAATTCAGACAGGATCTAAAGATACGGGAATCAATGGTTCACGAATATCTTAGGAGTTATTTAAGAAAGTTTGGTATATAAATTAAGCATAAGTATCTTAATTAGCACATTCTCACTCAAAGATATGCTTAATTCAGGATTTTCTTCTACTTTTAACTATTTTAGATTAGCAATAGCTTAGCTTCCTTATCAGTATATGTACATGTGTGTGTATATGTATATATACACATGTTGTGTGTGTTTGTTAGCATACATATATATACATAAATTATGTAATATAAAATATTACCCATACATGCCTATATATACATATGTATATATGTGCACACATGCTTACATATAATTGATGGGATAGGTGCAGTGATGTGTACTTACATACACACATACATGCATTAGTATACACACATTTGTACACATACATATGTGTGTATCTTAATATGGACAACTAGATAGCCTATTGGATAGAGTGCTAGGTCTGGAGTCAGAATGTTCCAGTCTGGCCTTAGAAATGTATTAGCTGTATAACTCTGGGCAGTTTTCTCATCTATAAAATGAGTTGAAGAATTCATTTTATATCTTTACCAAGAAAACCCCAAATGGGGTCACACAGAGTAGGACGCAACTGAAAAATGACTGAGCCAGAAACAACAAAAATGTATTATTTTTATGTATGTATTATACAAATTATCTTAATTCTACAGCCCACAGGCTATATGAAAAGCTTAGAGAACCTCATGATATGTCTATAGGGTTCAAGGGGAACCAGGAAAAAGGGCAGGGGAACTTATTTCCTCTCCTTAGAAATTCTGAGAAACCCTGAGCATTTTATTAAGCTCCTTAAGTTATCCACAGATCCAAAAAGTATAGACGTACCTTGTCTATTTCTTCCATTTCTTTAAATGTGTCTCTTTCCTCTGACGATGAGTTCCCTGCTTCAAAATGAACTAACTGCACCATCTTTGCTAGAGCCTCAGGACCTGTCTGGATGGCCACTTGTACTTTCTGAATTGCTGGTTCTGTTGGCAGAAAACTTATTGAAAATTTATTTTTGTAAGGTTTCGCTTATTGATTTTGAGATTTGATGAGTACAATGAGAAAAGAAACATAGAGTATTGACTAAAAGTCCTAAGTCTCAGAATCGTAGAATCTCAGAGTTGACCTTAGAAGCTCTAGTTTAACCTGTGCCTGAATAAAAATGAAAGGAAATATTTGACTCAACAACTAGTGATACAGTGGTTAGAGTTTGGGATTCGGGAGTCAGGAAAATTTGAGTTCAAATCCAGCCTCGGACACTTACTAGCTGTGTGTTTTAGGCAAGTCATCTAGCCTCACTCACTGTGTCTCAGTTTCTTCATTTGTAAAATGGGGATCATAATAATAATAGTACTACCCTTGAGGATCAAATGAGATAATAAATGTAAAACACTTTTCAAACTTTAAAGGGGCTTTATAAATGCCATCATCTCTTATGATAGTCAATTCTACTTTCCGAATTTTAACAAACTTCCTCTTAACTTTAGCCAAAATCTGCCTCGTTTCAATTTCCACTTATCGTTTTTTGGCTCTGCCTCCAATCCATCTTGTCTTTCATATGACAGTCCTTTAGCTACTTGAAGGTAACAATAACTGCCCTAAATCTCCTCTTCTCTCGGCCCCAGTTCTTTGCACTTTGACCTCCATTGAGATATGGTATTAGTGAAAAAGAAGTTTTTTTTCCTTTTTGTACATAAAAGTATTGGGATGAGCTTATACCATGTTTACCTGGTTGAACAGTCACTATAATAAAATACTCCCCAATGACATAGTAGAAGGGAACAGGCTTGATGTACGCAGCTGAAAAGCTTGCATACAGAAAGCAAAGTCGGAATCCCAAGGTGCTCATATTGTAACACACCATTTTTAAATCAGAGGCAACATCTCTGGTGGAGTTTTCTTCAGAAATATCTAAAGCTGGTTCACCTGTTGAAGAAGAAGAAATTTTATTTCAGAGCTAGTAAGGATTTAGTATCCTAAACAGGGACCCAATTTTTCCCTGATTCACAAGATACAAGTCTTGGACATAGCAAAGAAGCATGCACTTGAGCAGGACCCTACAGAAGAGGAACAGTTATTGGGTTATAAAATGTAAGCTCTTGGTGGTAAGACTGCTGAATTGGAGCCAGTATTTCCAACAAGTGCAGCATTCTCAACTAGCTCAGTCTCATTGTAACCATGTATCTACATATGATTAAATAAAATATTTTATAGCTGGAAGAGACTCTAGAGCTCCTGGAGGCTGTTACTCAAAGAAAAATCCTCTCTATATCCCTGACATGTGGTGGGCCAACTCAAACACCTCCAATAAAAAGGAACTACTTTTTGAGGCAGGTAGGTGAGGCAGTAGATAAAGTGCCAGGTCTGAAGTCAGGAATTCCTGAGTTCAAATCCTGCCTCAGATACTTACTAGCTGTGTGACCCTGAGAAAATCACTTAACCATGCTTGCCTCAGTTTCTTATCTGTAAAATGAGCTACAGAAGGAAATGACAAACCCCAAATGGGGCCACAAAAAGTCGGTCTTTTGACTAAACATACAATCTTTTGAAGAAGCCATTCTATTATTGGACAGCTGGAATTATTGGGATATTATTCTTTACATTCAACTTAAGTGTCCCTTTCTGCAATTGGTACCTATTGCTCCAAGTTCTGTTATTTGGACCAATCAAAATGTTTTCTGTCACCCACAGGATGCAGACCTGGTAAATGCTGGTAAATGTTTAAAACAAAATTATTGGACGGGCACTGTCTCAGATAGACCAAGGCCTGGGAATGGTCTTAATTTAGAAAAGACAAGGTCACCCACTGCATCCCACCCCATCACCAGTCATCCTGACTTTTGTTTTGCAACTGGATTTTCATGACTGGAGGAAAGAGTTGGCAAATTCCATGTCTGACCATGTCTAAAAACTGCACCACTCCTGCTTCAGCCACTCTCATGGCCTTGGGATCAAATTATTTTCATCCTCCCATTCTACAGGGAGGGTAGGGAAAAGTCTTCACATCATCGACATCTCCCTGATTCACCTCTGGATGACCACTTACCAGGAGCTATGGAGGGATTCCTTGTTCAGATACAACATGGATTCGTTGCTAATGACTTCCTTTCCATCTACAAGGACCTATGGTATCATTGATGGAGGGCTAGACCTGGATTGCAATCCCATCTCTTGATACTAAATCTATGTGGCTCTACACAAGTAATTTAATCTTTCAGCACCACCCTCCCTCTTCCCTCAGGCTACTGCCAAAGACTCTTTGCCTTGGGTTCAAATTCTGCCTCCAGGTGATTATTAACTATGGCCCTGGGCAAGTCACTTAACCTCATCAAATTTGTTTCCTAATCTGTAAAATAATAATAATAATAGTACCTAAACCCTACAGACTTTCCTCATATAATCTCATCTTTTTCCACTTCTGTTTTCTCTTCTCTTAACATGATAATTCACCACCTACCTCCATTTCTTTGTACAGGCCATCTTCATTCACTTTCTACCCCCAGTCTGAGAATTCTCTTTTTTCTCCTCCACCTCTTGGAACCCCAAGTCCCTACAAAACTCAATTCAATTTCTTAGCCTCTCTAAAAGACCTTTTCTAGTTTTCCCAGTTGTTAGTGTTCTCCCTCCAACCCAAATTGTGATGTATTTACTTTGAACATTGTTAGTGTTGTCACTCATTTCAGTCATGTCCAGCTTTGTGACCCCATTGGGGTTTTCTTGGCAAAGATACTGGAGGGGTCATTTCCTTCTCCAGCTCATTTTATAGATGAGGTAATTGAGGTCAACAGGGGAGTGATCATTCAGATATAGCTCATTTCACTTTGGGATAACTTATGATTGGGAAACGTTTCCTTAGATCAAGGCTCTTTGCCTCTTTGCAGTGTCTATTTGCTTCTGGATGTTCCCTCTGGTGAATTATCATGTACAGAGAAGAGAAAACAGAAGTGGAAAAAGATGAGATTATATGAGGAAAGTCTGTAGGGTTTAGGTACTATTATTATTATTATCTTACAGATTAGGAAACAAATTTGATGAGGTTAAGTGACTTGCCCAGGGTCATAGTTAATAATCATCTGGAGGCAGAATTTGAACCCAAGGCAAAGAGTCTCCTGGACACTGCAGGTTCTCATTCTGATTAAAAAGCAAGCAAACAAATAAAAATACCATAACTTCTGCCAAATATATATTACCCTTTTTATCTCTTGGACCTCTGATGCTGATGTAGAATTGAATAGATCTAGGTACGAGTCACAGAAGTAAAATCTGACCACTGGAGTTATTTTAGCATCTGATGGAGCTTTGATATTTCTAGTGACTGCATATGTCTGATACCTACAGGGAGAATGACCTGGGTCATTACAATTCTCTGGACAACATTAATTCATTCAGCTATTCAACATGCAAAGGGTGCCTACTATGTGCAAGGCACACAGTGTGTCAAACCATACTTTTATGGGGATTTTCCCAGTGTAGTTTTCCCCTCCCCAGGTCACAACTACTGAATATGTCAAATGGCACTAAAAGTTAAGACCCCATTACAAAAAAAAAACACTAAAAAACAAACAAACAAAACCCCTCAGGACACAATAGATTCAAAAATATCACCAGTCAAATCATACCTTCCTGTGTATTTGAAGACTATTCTATTATTCCTGTACTGCTGAATTCTTATAGTAGGGTTATAATATAAAGGGCAGTGAAGAGGAGAGCAGGGAGTATTCTGGGAGGAACTAATGGTGTCCAACTGCTTATGACCCCATTTTGTGTTTTTTGGGCAAAGATACTGGAGAGATTTGCCATTTCCCTTCTCCAGCTCATTTTACAGATGGGGAAATTGAGGCAAACAGGGTGACATAACTTGCCCAGGGTCACACAGATGAAAGCTGTATGAAACTAGATTTAAACTCATGAAGATGAATCTTATGACTTCTAAGCATGAACTTTATCCACTATCCGCCCCTGTTCCTGAGTAGATCTTGTCTATAAACGTCTTCCTGGAACAGGAAACTTCACAGAAAGTGAATTTCTAATGTCTAATTCCTAAAGACGCCACAGAAAGTATGAAGTTTCCAATTTCTACGAGTTCTGGGCCATACATAATGGCTCACAAATATCTATCATGTTTAAGAGTTTGTCAACAATGTCTTTAATTTTCTTTTAAAGTTTTCTATTAAAAAAGAGAAAGCAGGACAGAGCAGAATGTTCAGAAAAAATCCTAACAAAATGAAGGAACAAAACAAAATAAAAACAATTGTCCTGCATTTCAGATGGGTCATCTGGATAAAAAGAAAAGATTCCATATAACTTTTGTTTTGTAAAATTTTTAATTTAAATGAAATCAGAATGATAATTAACTTGTTCCCCAGCAAAAACTCTCATATTTGGGTTTTTGTTTTTGTTTTGTTTTGTTTTGGTTTGGTTTTTTGATAACTTTGTATACTTGTGATCTATTTCTCCAAGGAGTTAATGTGAGCCAACAATCGAGTCCTCTCTGTTGAGCTCTGAAAGCAGGCAAAACGTTGCCTCACAGGGGACACATATCAATGTTTACAGAATTCTATAGCACAGTAAAAAAAATTTTTCCCAGGAAAGCATGAAATCTGTGTATCCACAATGTTGAATATTGCCACTTAGCACATTCAATACTAATGTGGTATATATGCCTGTGTGTTTTAAAAGTAAAGTATATTTCATGGCATCTGCCCACATTTGTACTTTTAATTCTAACAGCTTCATTTGCCCAATGTTCATTGACATAAATCTATTCCCTGCAAATAGAGAACTTTTTAAATGGACTCCTGTTGCCAAAAAAATGAACAGCAAAGTCTACAGCAATGTGTGGAGAGGTTTGAAAATGTGCAAAAAGTTTGGTCCTGTTTAATTTTGATGCCAGATTACATTGCAACATGTTTTCTCTTTTTCCATCTGGCATTATATGGGCAGTGAGTAATTTGTGCTGAAAAAGACCTAAGGGAGCAGTAAGTGTGTTACCTTATGGGGATGTTGGTCTAATGTATTCAGTCTGGCGTATTTTTGTGATTAAAATCTGGTAAATTTGTTTTCCCATTTCCCTTGTAAGCAACTAGGCAGTGGATTTAGCCTGGGTCTGCAGTCAGAAAGACCTCGATTCATATCTAACCTCAGATACTTCCTAACTGTGTGATCATGGGCAAGTTACTTAACACTCTGTTCATCTCAATTTCCTCAACTATAAACTGGGCATAATAACAGTACCTACCTCATTGTTGTGGGTTGTGGGTATAAAATATGATAATAATTTGTATGATAATACAATAATTTGTATGATAATAATGTAATAACTTATTACAGTGTCTGGTACACTTTTCTTCCTTTCTACCATCACCTTTCTATCAGCTTCTCTCTCAGGGTAGGACCTCATTTTTCCCCCAAAATAGGAAGCTCTTGAAAACTATTAGTGGTTTTGAGAGAGTTTAGCAATTAATTAAGACAAGTGACTGAAAAGGGGAACCAGTGGGTGGGAAGAATTCAAGACTCTTCCCAAAAGTCTCATTAAGTCAATAACCATTCAGGCTTCAGTTTTGCTCCTGATTCATGAAGGTTTTAGAATTGTTTGCTCTGAATCTCAATTATTTTTCCATATCTATTTGATATTTGATATAATATTTCTATTTGAGTTTCTGCAAGTTAGCCCTTGCCGGCATTGCCAAAATGAAACAGACACTAAAATAGACAAGATGAAATCTACACATATTGTGATAATAGGATATTACTAATACCATCTATCTATGACAAAAATCAATGGATGTTTCTAAAAAAATGGATGTTATAAATATAGTTGTTTCAAATTCCCTCTCCATTTTCTTGCAGTAAGTTCAGATGGATTTTAATTGTCATCTCTAACAATGTTTATCCATGAATGTTTGTGGGTTAAGAAGCATTTATTAAGCTCTCACTATGTACCATTGAATGCACTAAGAGCAGAGGATACAAAGAAAGGAGAATCAATCCTTGTCCTCAAGGAGCTTCCATTCTCATCATGACAATAAGATAGATTCAATGTAAATGGGAGAGAATCTCATAGGAAATGTACCAGCCAGGGAGGAGGGATGGGAAAGACCTTCTACAGACAGTGGGGCTTAAAGGGAAGCAAGGAGCCAGAGTGAGGGGGGAGCTTGCCAGGCATGGGGCACAGCTGGTGCAAAAGCATGGAGATGAGAGATGGAGTGTTGAAGGAACAGTAAGGTGGTGAAGATAGATTGTATGGTGTGTCGAAAGGTGCAAATTGTAAAAAGACCAGAAGATTAGGTAGCAACAAGATTGTGAAGGGCTTTAAACATTTCATATTTGATCCTAAATGTGTTAAGGAGTTATAGAATTTAATTTGGGGAGGGGGCAGGCAATTGGAGTTAAGTGACTTGCCTAGAGTAAATGCTAAGCTACAGCTAGTAAATATTAAGTATGAGGCCAGATATGAATTTAGGTTCTCCTGAATCCAGGGTTGATGTTCTATATACTGCACTATCTAGCTGCCCCAAGGAGTCAGAATTTATTGAGCATTGTGATAAAATTGTCACTAAAGTAGAGAAGCTTGAGTTAGAAAGACCAGGAGGAGGTGATTGTAATAGTGTGATTAGGGAGTAGGGGGATGGTTGTGAAAGTGGAGAGAAGATTTATAAAATGGCTTTCATGAAGATAGGAATGACACAATTTAACATGAAACTGGGCATGTAGAATGAGTAAGAAGAAAAGAGGTGAAGGGAATGTTGAAGTTGTAAGCCTGAGTGAGTGGGGAAGTGGTGAGGTCCTTACAAGCAATATGAAAATTAGGAGTTTTGGGGGAAAGACAGTGAGTTCTATTTTGAGTTTGAATTGCCTTTGAGACATCCAGTTTGAGATGGCTAAATGTCTAAATGTGATGTGGGATCATAGGTCAGGAAGAATATAGGGCTGAATATACAGATGAAGAAATCACCTTGTTTGTGAAGATACTTGAACCTGTGGAATTGCTGAGATCACTTAAGTGAGATAATATGAGGGAAAAGGGAAGAGGGCTCAGAATAGAAACTTGGAGGACATCCACACTTAATACCTATGATTTTTTGATTGCCTGAGGTGTCTATTATAAAGGAAAGGAACTTAAATTGTGACATCATTGATATAGAGTCTTCCATATTTAACTCCTTCTACCAGGGCATCCCCACCCCACTCTAAGAAAAACTCATCATCAGAAAACTCATCATTACAGAGACTGCATCCCCTTTGGTACTCTTGCCTCATCACATAGATTGCATCTCCTTTGGTACTCTTGCCTCATCAGTACCCCCCCCCCCACCGCTATCTCTGCCCCTCTGTTTGGAAGAGAAAAAACTCTCAAAGCCTCCATTTAAGGAGGGCTCAGAAACCGAATCAACTCTTCACCTCCTCTCAGCTGCCATCCTTGGATTCAACTCCTCAGTCATCAAGTCCTTCTCCCCACTTTCCCTTTCCCCCCTCCTCTCTTTTTATTTTCTTTTTTTTTTCTTTTTTTTTTTTTTTTTTTTTTTTTTTTTTGGTGAGATTTTAACCTCCTTGATAGCAGAGACTGGCTTTCTTTTTGCTTATATTTGTAGCCCTGACACATGGCACAGAGCCTGGTATATAATAGGTACTTAATAAATGCTTTTTGTATTGCTTAACTCAATATCTCTGCAACCTATATAGAGTATTGAGAGATCATGTGACTTATCCGGAGTCACGTAATATGTGTTAGAAGTACGTGTCTTGGAAGCCATGGTGCACTGCCTCTCATACATTACAAATAGTTGTATATATAATTATACATAGAAAAAATATATAGAAAAATATACAGATGCATACACATGTACATATGTATATTAGTATATTAATATAAGCCTACCTTATGTAGGCAGTTTCA
>JAJPUD010000799.1:474642-541040 GCA_023553655.1 Myrmecobius fasciatus | reverse complement strand
TAGTAGTAGTAGTAGTAGTAGTAGTAGTAGTAGTAGTAGTAGTAGTATCTATGCCCATGGTACCTGAATTGCTGTCCAGATAGCTTGTTTACCAAATTCAAGCCAAAAAATCTCTTGTCTGGATAACTTCAAATACAGAGAAATAAGTGATTTATCAGAAGGAATTGCCTTCCAGTCTGGAAGTTATGAAATAAGAAGAGGCCAGTAAGAATAGCATAACTAAAATATGAACCAAACCAAATAAAATGACCTAGGCCTTTTACCATTTTTATGAAATCCTTGATATCTACTCCAAACGAGTCACTTCTAGACAGATTTTTTTTTTCAATGTAGCCAGCATTTCTTCAGTGTGCATTTCAAACTATAACCAGGAGGGGAAGATTGCATTTACCAAAAACTCAAATAATCCAATCTACCTTAAAAATCTAAGATCAAATAGGGTTAAATTATTTACCTCCAAGATATCTGCAGTGTTTTCCAAGGAAGTCTGACTTCAATGCAAAAATAATCTTGGGTAGTAATGTGCTGCCTGCCTTATTTAATGAATAGTATTTTAAGGCAAATCCGGCCATCAGTAATTCTGGAGAAGGGAATCGTGCAGTTCAGTTAGATATCACGTGGATCTATCAGCTAATTGCAGAATATGATGGACGGAGCATAAAATGAGAAATGCCAGAAATCGCACACTCACTAAATCTAATACATTAAGTCATCAGAGAAAGAACAGTCCCCATATCTGTCCCACTAATGGACAGAGTTACAGACCCTTCATTCACTATCTGTCAATTTTCATATTTTTCCAGTACTGCCACCTAGATTATTTACATGCTGATTGCTAAATTACGATAATAAGATACCAGGCAATGGGGGAGGAGGGGAGACAAAGGCGATCAAGACTAAATGAGTTTTCTTTTGTTATCAATTTAGGGAAAAATGAGACATTGGTGATGCAGCAGGATTCCAGAGGCACTGCTTTATCAGAGCCTGAATTACATTGAGATGTTGTCACAAAGTCTTGTAAATGAGATGGACAGAAAATGTCCACATCTCAGAGACACTTCCATGTTCTGGCTTTATGCCTTCAATTAATGTATTCTTTGCCTTTCCCTTCTTCATTTGTTCCAATGCTTAAAGCCTTCAGATTCTGAAATGAGCTTTGTAGAATCTCTCTGCCAAGATTCATAGCAGAAAGCCAGTTTGCTGGTTTGATGTTTTGTAATTATACATTCATTCTACAGCGATAGAATGGGGCATATGGGAAACTGCACTTCCCGGGATGAATGAATCCACTTGAATGTTTCCCCCTAGACCCAATTCCATTCAGTGTCTGAAATGCTGTATGACTCCTCTCCATCCCTGTGGGGCAATGTTTACCTAAAGTTTAAGCAGCTAAAGAGAAACACGATTTTGGAAATGCTCATTGAAGCTCTCTGGAAATCCATTCCACAAATGAATTGGTAGAAGGAGTCACACAGAATTTTTTTAGGTTAACTCAAGGGAACAGATTGACGAAAAAAAATTTTTTTCCACCTTTTTTCCTGCCATTTCTTCCTCCAGCTCATTCTATAGATAAGGAAACTACTACAATAAACTTCAGTGACTTGCCCAGGATCACTCAGCTAAGTCAGAGTTTGAAGCTGGATTTGAACTTGTGAAAAATCAATCTTCCTGATCTATTTGCTATGGTGCCATCTAGCTGCCCATGAAGTTATAGCAGACTAGTCTTAAATAACATGAGAATAAACAAGTTTTGGTGGTCCTTATCTCTGGATTGTCCCCTTTTCTTCCTTTCTTTTCCCTCCCACCTTCATTTACTTTCACACTTGATGGCTTCCAGCTCTATCAGCCTCTGCTCACTAGAGGAAATTTGTAAAAGCCACTTTCTCTTCCTTTAGGATCAAATACTCTAAAGTTTTCCTCCTGAGAAATCCAATGCAGAATCCAATGCATTCTGGCAGCAACTATTATTGGGGTAACATACAAGGAATTCTCTAATATTGAAGATAAACCCACCCATGAACAAATGCTTTTATATAGTACTTTAAGGTTAAAATATTACTACTTTTAAGCTTTATAACAACCAGGAGAGGTAGGTACTATTATTATTCCCATTTTAAAGTTGAGGAAACTGAGGCAGACAGGATTAAGTGACTTGCCCAGAGACATACAGCGTCTAAGGCAAGATTTTAATTGAGGTCTTCCTGATTTCAGACCCAGTGTTCTATCTACTGTACTGTCTAGCTCAAAATTTCAGCTCAATTCTTTCTGTAGAATGTAACTCCCTCGAGGACAAATGTTGTTTCATTTTTGATTTTGTTTGCCTAGTACCTAACACAGTACCTGGTGCAAAGTGGGTCATTCATAAATGTGTAATAAATTTTTTAAAACCCTTACCTCAACCATCACTCTCTATGTAAAGTTTTTCTTGATCCCCCAATTACTAATGTATTCATTTTGTGTGAATTCTATATCTACTTATGTAATGGGGTAGGGGGCTACCACATGCTTAAATCACCCACAGTAGTGTTTGCCATATGGAAGGGGCCTATTTCTGGGAGACAGGAGACCTGGAGAACTGATGCAAGTCTGGACATATGTTGATCTCCCCCATGGAGCAGCCTTTTTCCATTCCCTGCAACCAGAAGTGTCCATGTCCTTAAAACTCCCTGACTGAGTGTCATTGGGGCTTTAGGTTGCATTCTAGTCTAAGAGCCTAATTTTGCAGAGAAAGAGCCCACCTTGAATAATTGCTACTAATAGGCAATAAGTGCAGGAGCCACAGATGTGCTAGCACCCTGTCTCTCCACCCCCCACCCCACTGATTCTACTTCCAGGCCAATTCTTGTAACCACCATCCAGGGAAGCAAACCCCGAGGCAGAGAATGGAGAAGAAGCCAACCTTTCCTACTAAGTGCCGCACACTTAGATCAACCAGACCAGTTGAAGCAACAAGGCACTCCGAGCCAAACCATCACACTGTGACCTTGCCCACCATCTTCCCTCAGACTGAGAAAGATGCCCTAGGACCTTGAACCCAGTAGCCTAGGGAGGAGTCATGCTCCCCTGTCAGTGCCCTCAGCCATGCTACACCTAGGGGACTTCTACCAGGGTTCCCAGTCACAGCTATTACAGAACCAGAAAATCATGTTCTAACCACTAAAGCGCTTGGCCCTGTCAAATAGCTCAACATCAGACACAGTATTATATCCGTAGAGAAGACATTAAATAAAAGGCCTGACCATCTGCTTGGCTAGTGCCCCCCAAGAACCAAGGAACCCTTCCACCTGACTTTCATATGAAACCCTCCCTAGGCGTTGTCTCTCCCTGTTAGCTCTCTAAACTTAGCATGGCATTTTGCATAAAGTAACTTCTTAATAAATGTTTTATCCATTCATTCACAGCTGATGAGATCAAGAGATAAGGAAAGAGAGCCCTGTGGTCCCTCCTTCCCCTCTGTCTTTCACCATAGGGACACCAGAAATGGTCTTGTGGTCATTTTAGGAACAGGGACTGGGCTTGTGGAACTGACACAGAACCACAAAGTACAAGAATTCGAGCTGGCTGTTAAAACCAGCCCAGCAAAAAAGTCCAGCAGGCAGTCGGGGTTTAGGGCTTGAACTTGGTGGAATTAATGCTGTATAGGAACAGCTAGGTGGCTAGATCATGAAGACTCATCTTTCTAAGTTCAAATCTGGCCTCAGACTCTTAGTTATGTGACCCTGATTAAGACCCTGTTTGCCTCAGTTTCCCCATCTGGAAAATGAGCTAGAAAAGAAAATGGCAAGTCTCTCCAGGTTCTCTGTCAAGAAAACCCCAAATGGGTTCATGAAGAGTTAGACAAGAACAACAACAAAGGAACAAAGCCAAATTCTGAGCCTAATCCCTCTCTGGAGACTCAAGTGGTAAAGGGGAGAGATGCTTTTCTCAAGAATAAAAAGAAATTTTTACATGATTTTCTTACTTTTCTACTTAAAGGCAATATCTCTTTGTCAAAGTTAATCTAAATGGAACTGGGTGCTAGTCATTTGACTCCTAAGAATGGGGGACACATAGATGGAAGCTTGAGCTTGAGCCAGTGGCAGAGAAGAAACACTCCCTGGTCCCCTCAATTTACCAGAGTACTCGGAGTGGAGTAGGATGGGGATGAGAAGTAAAAGTATGGCCCCAAAGAATGGAGTTGGAACCACCATGCTAGATTTCTACATATAAATGCTGTAACCCCTCATTAAAATGGAAACTCCTTGTAGTCAGGGACTTTCTCATTTGCCACTGTAGCCATCCCCAGAGCCAGCACCAAATGGGCACAAAGTAGCCCCTTGATAAAGACTTGCTGATTATTTCTCCTCAGCAGCCCCCCAGGTTCTGGAGGGCAAGGAAGAATTTCCAGTTCAGTGAATTAGCTACACTTAACAATTTTATTATCTTGACACATTTTTAAACAAAAACAACAGCAAAACTAACAGTGGCACTACAAGTTATTTTTAACCACTTGTTAAACCACATTATTTCCTTCACAGCAACCCTTTGAGAAAAGATACTGAGATAGTTTGATCATACCAGGAGTTTTAGGGAGAGCATCCCACAGAGGAACCGAGAATTTTCTTCCCAAATGAGCCAAATGTATTTTTTAGTGCTTCTCCCACTCTTCATCCCCATTCTTTTCCACTCTTAGTTTACATTTGGAGTGCAGAAGGGGTCTTACCTGAGAAGCTGTCCCAATAATAGTTTCTACTGAGTTTAAAGTTAAAGTCAGTTTTGTAAACTGCAGGTTTCAGCATTCTAAGAGCAGGTCTACAGGCCAAAGCCCTGAGGGAAAAAAAACAGCAAAAATCAAAGATCTGTGATTATTCCTCTATAAAAATCTTTCTCCTTGAAAGATATCTTCATCACAACGCTCTACTGTCTTCTCACCTTGCTCTGTGAACCTTCTTCTTCTCAAGAGCCTCTGCTTTGGGACACTTTATTCTACAGCCCTATTCAACAATCTTCTTCACTAGAACATAAGTTCTTGGAGGGCAGGAACTGTCTCTATTTGCTTCCATTTGTATTCCCTGGGCTTATCATAGTGCCTGACACATAAAAAACCCTTAATAAATGCTTGTTGATTTGTAGACTCAATTAACCCATTTGGAGACATCTCTTACAGTGACCGATATCCTGGTGCTGAGCTTCTTCCCAAAGTCTTCATTTGGGAATAAACAAAGCTGGCCACTTGCAAGCTGCGTTCCTTAAGCATGGCATTGGCCATGGTTGCCAAAAACAGGGACCCATTGTTTCAAATATCACCAGAGAAAGAATAATTTTAACTTGGGGAGGGACACTGGGTTTGAGGAAGGCATAAATGGCAATTTCTTGACCCTGTGAAAAGTGGAGGAGCTGTGAAAAGAAAGAGAAATTTGATAGAGCCTCTAAGTTTTTAATGTTTCTTTGTAACTCCATTTTTATGGATGATCTTGCTCCTTTTCTGTGAGCTGGGCTTTCATTAAATGCAAAGTATCCTTAGCATATGGCTTATATCAAAGTTGATGGCTCTTCATCTTTCCTGCTCACATGAAAACATTGTAATGGTTTTTCCTCCAGCAATGGTAGTAAAAGAAATAACCTGGGCAGCTTGGTGGTGCAGTGGATAGAATACCAGTCCTGAAGTCAGGAGGATCTGAGTTCAAATATGATCTCAGACACTTAACATTCCCTAGCTGTGTGACCCTGGGCAAGTCACTTAACCTCCATTGCCTCAGCAAAAAAAAAAAAAAAAAAGAAAGAAAGAAATAACCTGAGTGTTTTTGATAAATTGAGAATCTACATATCCAACATAATATATTGTAATAATAATAATATAATAATACTTAACACATTCAGCAAAATATATATTATACATACGACAATCTAACAAATACATGTATGTTCAATGTATTTATGTTATATTTGTGGATATATAGCATATATATGTAATTTTTTGTTTTCAGTGAGAATCAATGACATATAGTTGTTTTTTTTTTCAGAGAATCAATGACAGCACAAGGGGATATTTTGACTTTCATGTGAATTGGATTTAAATGAAGCAGGGCTACACAAGTTATCAGTATGGCTCTCTCAGAATCATCAGTGACAGGACAAAAGTCAAGACAACTTTTGACGGTTGGGGATATAATGGTGTTTTCAATGCCCAACTAAGCTGGCTTCATTTCTGTTGGAACAAATTGTCCTTATTCACCCATCCCATCAGACAAAGTCTTCATATGTTTGGGGCAGACCCCTCCCCCATAAGTTTGAGACCTTTCAATTACCCTCATCCTGGTTTAGCCCATCTGCCAAGATGGCTTTCTGGGATGTGGCTGCTGTGATGCTATAGCTTCTTGGAGCCACAGATGAAAGTTGGGTGAGAGGTGGACACCAAAAGTGGATGAGCTGACCTGAAAAGAGCTAATCCTCCATGAACACCCCATATATCCCATATAGAGAATATACTGTATATGTATATAGTATGTTTATATGTATATACAAATATATCCATACATATGTGTGTATACACACACACACACACACACACACACATACACACACACACAGAGTTCCCTAGGCTCTGGGAGAAAGGATAAGGACTGGACCTGCAACCTCACACATAGAGGGAATTTCCCACGTGAGGAAACTCCTTCTACCAATAAAAGTAGTCACCTTCTCTTGCAGCCATGCACAGTCTCAGCAATTTGCTTATAGCACTAAAGAGTTTAAATGACTTACTTTGGGCCTAGGGTCATCCAGACAAAATAAGCCAGGCTCTGGGGATACTAAGATAATCTCAAACAAAAACAAATTCACTGCTAGAGATGCAAAAAGAGTTCCTGCCCTCAAGGAGCTTACCATCTAATGAGAAAGACTAAATATAAACATGCTATCTATAGGATAAATATGAAATCATTAATAGAGGGAAGGCACTGGAAGTAAGAGGAGTTGGGGAAGGCTTCCTATACAATAAAAGCTGGATTCAGGGGATAAAGGGCTTTAAAAGTTTGTATTGATCTTAGAGGCAGGAGGGTTCTTGGCAAACTTTCCCATTTGACTATAGAGAACTGCCGGGAAGCTAGAAATTTCAGTAACTGGGATATTCCCCTCCTCCTAAGATTAATCAAAGGTACATTTAAGCTTGAAATAATGAGAAAACATAAGGTCCTGGCACAATTACTGGGGCGTTGTGAATTTTACACAAGACTGAATCTCTAGAAACTAACAACGTTTCAGAGAGTTAGATCATAGAAAACAGAAACCAGGTCACAGAACAATGCCTTTCATAATAATAACATATGGTTTTAAGATATATAAGCAGCATGATTTCTCTTAATAAATGGCTCTGTTGAATTATCAGCAAATTATCAGCATTTCCTTATTTTCAACCACCACTAGCCCATCTGTGTTGTACTAATCACCACATTTGACCAATAATCATATTTGTGAGACAGGGACTGACAACCTTACACTGCATTGTGAAAGTTAATATTCATTCATTTGATTTTGAAATTAACATTAGTTTCTGAAGTATTTTCACTTTCACAAAGCCATACTTTGATCAACTGACAGTGTGTCTATGTTTTGAGAACAATTATCTGTTATATATAAAGATGGCTTTCCATTTTCTTATTTGGAGGTTGGTTTAGTCCTATAAAATGCTTGTTCAAAATGTTCCAAATCTATGTTTCATGTTACTAAGGGGAATTTTCTATTTAGAAATCCACTGTTGGTGGCTACAGTCTATATCTGATTAGGCCTTTATTATTACTTTTTGCCTTTATTAACCCTTGTATTCTTTGTGTACATAAATATCAGAGTAGAGAGGTATGGAGGGAGAGGTTCCCTTGGAACCAAGCTATACAAAATGATGAAAAAATATCAGTCTCATGAGTTAGAACTATAAATATAAATATTCCACTAGAATTGTAATCAGGGCAGATATTGTCTCCAGGGATGCTGATCACAACCAACTCTTGTCTACCCAACTTTTCACATCTCTTTGTACATGTCCTCCCATAAATCCTCTAGAGGAGTTCCAATCCAAAGCACTGAGGCCCTTCCTCACTTTATCTGGATATTGCCAGGATACTAGTGGAATAAACTGGTTGTCTAACTCTTGTTTTCCCTATAAATGCACTTCCTTTTTCCATTTTCTATTTCTCTAATAAATGTAGTAAGATAGAGTGGCTAGAGTTGGCTTCTGTGCTGCAAAGCTTTGGGTTAAAATATTACCTTTGGCTCACTTAAATCCAATTCACACACAAGTCAAGATGTCATCCATGATGTCATTGGTCCTCTTTGAAAATGAACAACCATAAACACACAACAAAATCTAATACAAATGTTCTCCAACCAAGCAGAATGTGCTAACCAATTTATTCTCTTTGCACTGGGTTAAAAAAGACAAAGGATAAACTGGAGTTGGTACAGAGTTGAAAGAAAAAATGGGGAGGGCAAAGGGTGCTACAGCCAGGAGAGGGAGACATAAAAATATCTAGTTAACGGGGCCCAGAGATGAAATCGTGATGGGAACTTTCTAGGAGTAAGTACTGTAAGGCAAGCATCTGCTTTGCATTGTCCAATTTAGAGAGAGCAATCATTCCCATGGGGATGTGTCCACAGTTTTTTACTACTCTACCCAAAGGCCTTTGAGGGAATGTAAGCACACAAAGCAGACAAGTTTAGGGTTAGCTCCACAACAGCATGTGGGAAACTTAAATGAGACTTTTGAATAGAGTGCAAGACACTTACCTGGAGAGAGGATCCTGAGCAGTTCATTGCTAAGTTAGCACAATGCCTATAAACCAATGACCCATAAGCAAGAAACCCAGTGATGTGGAGAATATACTGCGGTTATGACCGGGTATTTTTCAGTATCAATTAGAAAGAAAATATGTCATTTCTGGCAATGTTGATTCCAATGAAAGGAAACAAAAAAAATCATACTGTGTGATTTTTTTTTTCTAAAATGAAAACAAAGGAGTAGTCTTATTGGTATAATGGAAATCTGATCTTAGGAAATCTAATTTCCTTTCAGTCTTTTACTTTTGGGTTTTGAGTCACTGAATTCTATGTCGTTCTCAACATGCTATTTCTTGTCAAGTGGTTTTTGAAACAATTTGATTCTTCTGAATATGTCATGGGCATTTCAAAATAGGATTGTGGCTTTTATTTCATTTGGAAGAGTTTTTCCTAATCTCATTTCAAGGAGAGCTAATATTGAAAGTAACATCCAAGTGGTGAAACAGTTTTCTCATATGAGGATTGAATTGTAAATTCCTTGGAGTTAGAGACTATATTTTTGGGGGGAGTGAGAAGGGTTGGGAAGAAGGATTGTACTTTTTCCACTAAGACTTACCACAGTGCCTGACATATAGTAAGCTCTTAATGAATGTTTATTGACTATTCTATTTTATTCACTATTCTATTCACTTTTCACTAGGTATAAGAGGATAGAGTTCTAGGTCTGGAGTCAGGGAGACCTGAGTTGAAATCCAGTCTCAGACACTTACTAATTATGTGACCCTGTGCAAACCATTTAAACTGCTTGCCTCAGTTTCCACTTTGTAAAATGATAAGGAGATGAAATGTCAAACCACTCCAATATCTTTGCCAAGAAAACCCCAAATGGGTCAGAAGTGTCAGACTCAACAACAGCATTTCGATAATATCATGCCTTCCCTTAACTGGCTTAAAGACAGATATTTAATTTAATTTAAAAGGAGGTGTCAGGCCTGGTCTTAAAGACATCCTGAAGTATTATGAAAGTAACTAATGCAAAGGTGATCCTTATCAGCAATAAGTGACTATACTGGGAGGACATTTTGGTTTTTCCAAATTTTTTTTTCTAGAAATGGGACTCAGGTCAGCTTCTTGAGTCTTAGATAGAAGGATAAGAAACTCAAGCATTTGGGGGTCTTATCTGAGAACAGGAGAAATCTTTGAGCTTTTCACAAACATTTGGAATCTTTTTCTTTGTTTTTTTTTGCAAGGCAACTGGGGTTATGTGACTTATCCAGGGTCACACAGCTAGCAATATTAAGCGTCTGAGGCTAGATTTGAACTCAGGTTCTTCTGAGTTTAAGGCCGGTGCTCTCTCTACTGCATCATCTAGCTGCCCCTGGAATCTTTCTAAGGGAAAGGAACATAGAAATGGGACCGAGAAAGATAAAAGCAATACCTTAGCTTCTTCCACAACTTCCTGGGTCATAGTACAGAAATGCAGACTCACAAGCCCAGTCTCCAAAGTCTCCCCAAAACTGAGTTCCTGCTGTTCAAGTTTAAGCCTTAGAAACCTCACAGCTTTTATATTGGCCACAGCAGGGATTACATCTAAAAATAATCTCCTAAAAGAGATCTAAAAGGAAATAATCAAGTTCTCAATGGAAAAAAAAACTTTATACAAATGAAAGCAGCTCATTAGTTTTGCTCCCTATGAA
Organism: Myrmecobius fasciatus; assembly: GCA_023553655.1. Taxonomy (NCBI): domain Eukaryota; kingdom Metazoa; phylum Chordata; class Mammalia; order Dasyuromorphia; family Myrmecobiidae; genus Myrmecobius; species Myrmecobius fasciatus. Next base: position 530,595 of record JAJPUD010000799.1, on the reverse strand, counting down.
GTGTTTGGCCAGAATATTTTTCCCACACTGACTCCATGATGGTGACATTGGCCACTTGGAAGAGCTGGACTAGTTGAAGGAATTTTGAGGGCATTTGAGGACCCAATTTTTTCATGTAGCCCACCAAATTTTCCATTACACCTACTATCTTAAAAACAAGGAGACTGTTCATTGTGATGAGTCATTTCAACTTGATGCAATTAAACATTGAGTGAGCAATGGTTCAGTTAATGATTAAGCACCTACTATACTGGGAATCCAGAGAAAAGTAAGACAGTTTCTGTTCTCAAGGAGCATACAGACTTATAAGGGGGATTAGCATGCAAACTCCTCTGTACAAACAAGACATGGACAAGATAAATTAGACATAAGCAACAGAAGGAAAACTAGAATTAAAGAGAAAATAAAATTTTAGCTAGGACTTGAAGGAAGGCAGAGATGAGGAAACAGAATTACAGGAGAAAAGGAGAAAGCCACTGAAAATGCACAAGTAGGGAGATGGAATGTCTTGGATGAGGAACTACAAGGAGGCTGGTGTCCCTGGATTACAGAACTGGGAATGGGGGAAGGGGCAGGGGAGAGGGATGGGCAGTGAAAAGGGAAAACAGGGAACCTATGTGAGAAATATTACAAAAATAAATTTGACGGATCTTGGCAACAAATTGGCTATAAAGGGTAGAAGGGATTGAGGAATCAAAGACAGAGTCTAGGTTATTGTTCTGGGTAACTGGGAGGATGGTGTTATCCACAGTAATAGGGAAGTTTAGAAGAGGGGAGAGTTTTGGGGAGAAAAATAATTAGTTCTGTTTTGGACATATTGAGGGAAAGGGAGAGAAAGGTGGGAAGAAAGAGGTGGGATTACTGTAGATGGTCTTCTCAAGGAGTTTTAACTACAAAAGAGATGGGATGATAGGGAGTATATAGATGGATCAAACAAGAGTTTTATGAGAATGGAGGCATTTGTAAGGTAACATGGGAACAGAGAGTGTATAGGAATGGTAGAAGAGGTGAGATGTGCTGGGAGCATGCTGGGAGTCAAGGACCCTGTGTGGAATGACAAGGTCTCCACAAGGCCTGACCCCCACCCATGTGTGCAAGGCACCATGAGCATGCTGGGAGCCAAGGACCCTGCGTGGAATGACAAGGTCTCCACAGGGTCTTGACCCTCATGTGCAAGGCAACATGAAGAAGCCTACAGAACTAAGCATTCAGGGATACATTTGGTTAATGATTATCTGCTTAATTTCTGTCCTAGGAGTTCTTAGCATAGCTGTATGTATATACCCATCCATCACAATGAGGTGAGCACAAAGCCCTTCACCCCCCAAAAAGCCCCTTTGTACTTTCTGCCTAAACATGAAAGGTTTCTTTACTAGTGAAGCATTAAACAAACTTAGAAACTGGGAAACTTGGGAAATTGATAGCTTTCCCCAAAAACTCCAAAAGAAATCTCCAGTTACTCCCTCTTGTTTGAAACAATTCCAGATCCAATCAACCTGGTCCTTCTCTCCCCTATGCAGAGTTTACATAAATAATGATATGATGAAAATAACAGTAAACATCAGTGATAGATGGACACATTGGTAACAAGTAAGTCATGGGAAAAAAGTAAGAGAAGTAGGCCATTGCATGGTTTACTGACCCCTACACAAAAACAAGCTATTGTATGAGTGATTAATAAATGGGCTGAGGGAAATAAGTTCTTGAGAAAAAAAATGTTTCTATTCTAAAAAATCTTATGACCATGTTAAAAATTAAAAAGCATTGTATAAGTCTTGGAATAAGTAAATGTGACATTTTTAGAGAAGCTCATGTCCTGCCAGATATGATGTGATGACCACAAGGTACATTTACCTTTAGTTAAAGTTTCACTATTGTTATATTGTTTGATGAATTTATTCTGTACATTCTTTTTTTTTTCTAAGAAGCATTGTACCTGGGGTCCTGGGAATTTCTGGGCCCCAAGAAAATTTTGTAATCCTAGCCAAATAATTGTCCTATCTCTAATCAACCCTAACTTTGTAAGACTATAAAAATCACAAGCTTTCTTGAATAATTTGAACGAGCTTTAGCCAATAAATCAAACCTGATGACCACACCATAGAGTGTGCAGTCTCTTGTTCCCCTTCGGTGACTCCAACCCACCATTCAAGAACCTAGTTCCCCGCTGAGGCTGGACCTCCACAAGAAATATGGAATTATGCTCAAAGACTTACCACTATTAGGTCAATTTCCCAAGGTGATCAGGGGAAAAAAGAAATAAAACCTATGTGTTCTAAAATATTTGTAACATCTCTCTTTGTGGTAACAAAGAACTAGCAACTGAGGGAATGTCCATCAATTGGGAAATGACTAAGTTGTGGCATATGATTTGTGATGGAATACTGCTGCCCTGTAAGAAATAATTTACAGGGTGGAACTGTGAACGGATCCAACCATTCTGGAGAGCAATATGGAGCTATGCTCAAAAAGTTGTCAAACTGTGCATACCCTTTGACCCAGCAGTGTTTCTACTGGGCCTATATCCCAAAGAGATCTTAGAGGAGGGAAAGGGACCCACATGTGCAAGAATGTTTGTGGCAGCCCTTTTTGTAGTGGCTAGAAACTGGAAACTGAAGGGATGCCCATCAATTGGAGAGTGGCTGAATAAATTATGGTATATGAATGTTATGGAATATTATTGTTCTGTAAGAAACGACCAGCAGGACGATTTCAGAGAGGCCTGGAGAGACTTGCATGAACTGATGCTGAGTGAAACGAGCAGAACCAGGAGATCATCATGCACAGCAACAACAGTATTACATGATGATCAATTCTGATGGACGTGGCTCTCTACAATAAAGAATTGTCTCAAACCAGTTCCAGTTATTCACTGAAGAAAACCATATACACCCAGAAAGAGGGACATGAAATATGGGCCACAACGTAACATTTTCATGATCTCTATTGACATTTGCTTGCATTGTGTTGCCTTTCTCTGATTCTTTTTTTTTTTTCTTGTAGATAGGATTTTTCTTGCATAACTTCTCAAGCATTTCAACATTATTAACATGTAGTGGACTTCCTGCCATCTAGGGGAGGGGAGGGGACTGGGGGTAAAATTTGTATTGGAAAGCTTTGTAAAGATCAAGGTTGGGGAACTACCCATACATATGTTATACAAATAAAAAGCTTAAAAAAAAAAGAAAAAAAAAAGAAAGAAATATACTGGAGCCATCTCAAAAAAAAAAAGAAATAATTTACAGGTTGGTTTCGAAACATTTAGAGAGATTTTCATGAATTAATTAAGAGTGGAGAGACTTGCATGAACTGATGCTGAGTGAAATGAGCAGAACCAGCAGATCATTATACACAGCAACAACAATACTATATGATGATCAATTCTGATGGACATGGCTCTCTTCAACAATGAAATGTTTCAAACCAGTTCCAATTGTTCAGTGAAGAAAGCCATATATACCCAGAGAGAGGGATACAAAATGTGGACTACAACATAACATTATCATGCTCTATATTGATGTTTGCTTGCATTGTGTTTCCTTTTTCTGATTTTTTTTTCTTGCACAAAAATGATGTGTGGAAATATCTATGCATATATTCAACTTGTCAAGTATTTTAATATAATTAACATGTAGTGGACTTCCCGCCATCTAGGGGAGGGGATGGGACTAGGGGGAAATTGTGTAAAGGAAAGCTTTGTAAGAATCAATGTTGAAGAACTACTCATGCATATGTTATGCAAATAAAAAGCTTTTTAAAAAAAGTGAAATGAACATAATATTGTTCCAAGAATAATTGTAAATGACTAAGCTATTCTGAATAATACAAATATTCAAATTAGCTATAAAGGACCTATGTAAGAAGACGCTATCTACTATAAGAGAAAGAATTGATATGTGAAAGAATGTATTGCATGATTTCACACACGCTTGTGTGTAAGAAACGGTGACCATCTCTAATTGAGAGAGAGAACTTCCAGAACTCAAAATCTAACAGAAAAAAAAATAGAAGAAATACATTTTCTTAGTGGAAAAGAAAAGTTTCTTAGTGGAAAAAAAAAGACTTTTTTTAAACTTTTTTTTTTTTTTGGAAAAATGACATTCTAAAGACCTAAAAAGAAACTATTCAAATGATGAGTCAGAAGTAGAATGGTTGAAGAGATTGAGAGAAAGGGATTTTACCAACTAACTTAAATTGAATATGAGTAGGTAACAGGGGATGAATATGTGTGTAATGGTCTTCCAGAAACAGTGTCAGAAGAAATTTCTGAGATAGAGTATAAACTCCTTGACAGTCGGACTATTTCACTTTTGTCTTTGTGTCCCTTTGAATTCCCATAATTCTTGGTATACAGTGGGCAATTCATAAATGTTTGCTGATTACATGAGGTTGATTGACTATGGCAACAAAAATAAGAATAAAAGTAAGTGGCTCCAATTATGGCAGGAGCAGGAAGCCAAAAATTGAATTTATTTGAAGAAATTTATTTAGGTTATAATTGTACAAGAAAGGGAAATACTATATAATTGCTTCATGATTTGTATCATTATAGGTGGAAAATCTGGTGATTCAGTCCCCCAAACTTGTTTTTCCTTTACTAATTCCATTTACTTTCCTATTCACTGTAATGAAATGTATAATGGTAGAATTGACAACTGATTCAGGAAATCATATTTTTATGTAGCCCACCCATTTTAATGGTCTCAAAGTCTTTCATGGAGATGGGTAAAAAAAAATATTGCACTTACCATGCTGTGGTCAATACTGTATATGAGTTTGGTCTAGATATCCCCTAAATAAATATATTAGAAAGAATGCAGCCTTGAAAAATGTGATTGCCTTAATTGTTGCATATTTCGTTTCATATCATGAAGCAAGACTAATTCTTCTAGATCTTGATCTAGTCAAGTCAGTTGATATTTAATTCGGCTCCAACTATGTGCCAGGCACTATTCTAGGTGACAACTATTAAACACCAGTCTGGCATTCGAGGACTTTACAAATAAGATAATATATAGAAAGTGATTCATAAACTTCAAAATAATATATAAATGTGAATTGTTGTTATTATTAAATATTATTATTTTATTGAGAGGAAAATGGTTATTTTGTTCTGCATCTGAGATAGGCCATAACAAACCAGGAAGACTGAATTTCTCATCCCTAGACCATTTCCTTGTAATTAGACAGCAAGACTTTGTGTTACATCTTTCCTATCAGTCATATCTAACCATTTGCCCCTGGTCCTGGAAAGTGGAAAGATCTATTAGAAACTTAAAGATCATGAATTCATAGAATTGGAATTGAAAGAGATCTTTAAAGAACCATTTCATCTAACTCTGCCCTTTTATACATGAAGAACACAGTGGAACCCAGAAAGGTTCTACCTTCCTCTTACCAGTTTGCATTCCTTGCATTTGACAGCATAAGCAAACCCACTATTCTTTTTGATACTTTCCTTGTAGTCATTCAAGTCTGTTGACTTAGTAATATGGATCAAGTTGTATTTTTTTGTCTTCTTTAATCAAGTACATGGTATTACAGAGGCCACTAATTTCGATCTGCCAAAATGAGAAAAAACAGAAAAGATGATCAGTTTTTACCAAACATGCAGTAAAGATTTAGAGTTGGAACAAACTTTGGAAATCACTCATTCATTCAATAAGCATTTAGTAAGCACCTACTGTGTGCCAAACATTGTGCAAAAGACTGGGGTTACAAAGAAATGTAGTGCCTTCCTTGAAATGTATATAGTGGCTTCTTGAATTTGAAGTATGAAGTAGAAATGTAGTGGCTCCTTTTCTAATGAGGGGGGAAAATACGAATAATTATGGATATAAGATATCTTATAAATAATAAATGGGAATGTCATCTCACAACAAGGCACTAGCATAGGGAGACTGGGAAAGACCTACAGAAAGTAGGTGGGACTCATTCTTCAAGAATCCATTTGAAGTCACTATACTCATTGTGGCAGCTAGGTGGTGCCATAGTGTACAGAGCTCTGGTTTGGAATCCAGAAAACTCCACTTCAGGAGTTCAAATCTAGACTCAGATACGTAATAACTGTGACCCTGGGCAAGTCACTTATTTCTGTTTGCCTCAGTTTCCTCATCTGGAAAAATGATATTGCAAAGCACTCCAGTATGTTTGTCAAGAAAACACCATATGCAACAACAGTACTATGTGATGATTAATTCTGGTGGACGTGGGTCTCTTCAACAATGAGATGTTTCAAACCAGTTCCAATTGTTCAGTAAAGAAGGCCAGATACACCCAGAGAGAGGGACATGAGATATGGACTACAACATAAAAAAAAAAAAGAAAGAAAAAAAGAAAACGCCATATGGGTTCATGAAAAGTTGAATGTGATTGAAATGATTGAACAACAACAAAGTAGAGCCTGAATGACTAATCAATTGTAATATGGTTTCTTTTTTTTTTATTAAAGCTTTTTATTTGCATAACATATGTATAGGTAGTTCCTCAACATTGATCCTTACAAAACTTTCCGTTACAAATTTTCCCCCCAGTCCCCTCTCCTACCCTAGATGGCAGGAAGTCCATGACATGCTAAATATGGTTTCTTTTCAAGCATGGGTTAAAACAGATGGCCCCTAAGGTCCCTTTCACCTCTCAAATTCTCAGATTCTGTTAGAGGCAGGATTAGAACCCTGTTCTTCTGGCTTTAAGCCAATGAGTTAATAAATGTATTGCTACTTTTGTGAAATCATAAAAAGTCTCTTATTTCAGAAAATTATAAAATAACAAAACTTAGAGCTAGAAGATGTCTTAGAAGTCACTAGCTTCAAATCTTTTTTTCCTCTTTTTCAGTTTCATTTTTTATTTTGAACACCTAAAAGAAGAGCATTTCAATTTATAGAGATGACCACACACAAAAAAGGAGTTTGTATGAAACACAGGACCCCAGGAATCTCAGGCTGAAACCAAACTAATGAATCATCATCCTTTATTAAAATTCTAGAAGTTATTTTAAAAACTGTCCTGCTTTGTCTGAATTTCCTTTTTTTTCTTGTGAATTTTTTAAAATGCTTCAATGTTTTCCCCATACACACTCTATCTTTTTAAAAAAATAAGTCCTATCCTCATTTATCCTATATTAATATCTAGTACTTTTTCATAATGCATTGTTTACAATATTCAAAACTTTACCAAGTAGCTATACAAATCAAGGAAGCTGTAATTTAATTTATTTTCAGATTAAAGTCTAGCTGAGGGTTATAGGAGTCAGAAGACCTCTGCTATGTGACTTTGAGCAAGTGAGTCAATTCTTATTCTGAGTCTCAGCTTCTGAATCTAGAAAATGGGAATAATAATACCAGTTCTTTCTAACTTTTGTAAGATGGATATTTGAGAACCAACTAAGATAATTGATATGAAAGAGCCTCCTATAAAATGTTATACAAATGTAATATGTCAATATCATGGAAATTGCCATTACTTTGGTCATAGTGTTTTCATAGGTAATCTGGTTGGGTGTGTGTATTACATATATGTACAGACCTACATGTACATGTCTGTGTGCTTCAATACTTAGATGGTGGATAGAGTGATGAACTGTGATCCAGTTGTACTTTCAGGGACTTCTCCCTCCTTATCTTAGTTTCCTCTTCAGCAAAATAAGAGTGATAATTGCTATAGCCCCCACCTCCTAAGGGTGTCTTGACGCTTAAATGAGGTACTAACTGTAAAGCACTTTATGAGCCTTACAGAGTAATGCAAATGCCAATTGTTAATGATGAGGATGTTGAAGAGGAGTAAAAGCACTCCAGCATGGGTAGCCCCTCCACTGATTTCAACCTCTTTATCACCCACTTGATTTACAGAATTGCAGCAACTAGGAAATTAAACTCTTTGTGGTCAACTTGAGGAATCTTTTTGAATTTAACTAGAATGGTTCTTAAATGAGAAACACAGAGATTGAACTGGTCTTTCTAGCCTGGTAGCTTTTTCCAGAGCTTGTGCATCAGGAAGTGTTGGAGGAAATGCTTGGAACTGAGAGGGTCTTGTTCATGGAACAGAAAAGAGGCCAGTGTCCCTGGATGGAAGAATACTTGGTAGGCAATAAACTATAAGAAGACTAGAAAGGAAGGAGGGGCTAGCATATGAAGGGTTTTGAATGCCAAATAGAATATTCTGTATTTGATTCTGGAGGCAATAGAGGAGCTGTTGGGTTTACTGAGTAGGAGAGTAGTAATCAGAACTGTACTTTAGAAAAAAATCACTTTGGTGACTGAATAAAAATGGAGAAACTGAGGATAGATTGAGGCAGGTGGATTCACTAGTTGGATATGGCAGTAGTCCAAGTGTAAGACAATGGACACTGCAACAGGTGGCAGTGACATTGTCAAAGGAGAGAACAAGGCGTACTTCATTTATGTTGCAAAAGTGAAAGGTGGTGATGATGGCGATAGAGTTTCTATAGCTCCTACTATGTGCCAGGCATTGTGCTAAGCTGTACAAATATTGTCTCATTTAATCTTCATGACAGCCCTAGGAGGAGATGCTATCATTATCTCAATTTTACAGATAAGGAAAATGAAGGCAGACAAACATCAAGCCACTTCCCCAGAGTCACCCAGCTAGTCTGAGGTTGGATTTGAATTCAGGTCTTCCTGACACTTTATCTGTCTACTAAGATAGCTTCTTAAAACATCTCTATCTACTAAGCCAGCACTCCCTCTTAGTATATAGATATGGGGAAATGGGAAATATTAAGTGTGATCTCTCTTGAGATTTATGACAAAATGATGGTATAGTATGATCATAAACTTGATAACATCTAATTCAGATTCTTAAGTTCACAAATGAGAAAACTGAGGTCCAGATAATGTAAATAACTTTTCCAAAGTCACAAGGATTTTAAGGGCAGTCATACTTTGAAGCCAGGTTCTCTGACCCCAAACCCAGCACTCTTTTCACTGCACCATGCTTCTCAGTATCTGCATCCTTTTTGGGGGCTACAATTTTTTTAATGAAAAAGAATTTAATGATAAATACTTTTGGAGGGGAAGAACAGCATTTTTCCACTCCCCTCTGACCTCGATATTTATTTAGAGCTAACTACAATGGTGGTTCTTGGTCAGCGATCTTGACTGGAGTCCCTAATAAAGGTTTTGTGGTGGAAGTGGGAAATGAGATGTACCTTGAAAAACAATGGTAGGATTGGGGATGGGATCTCAAGTAACAAATTCAAAGCCCATTAGCTCAATGAAGAAGAAAACTAGGCATTTCTGGAGTTGAAGATCACAAAGGCAGAACAGTCAGTAGATTTTCCACTCTTCTCCTGATTCCATTGGTGCTATGTGAACATGTCACCACCTGCTCAACTAGAAAAATCTTTCAAGCAGAAGTTATATTTTCCTTTTTTTTTAATAAAGCTTTTATTTACAAAACATATGAGTGATTTTTCTACGTTGACCTTTGCAAAAACTTTTTTTCCCCAAGCTTTTCCCCTCCTTCCCCCCACCCCCCACTCCTAGATGACAGGTAATCTAACACATGCTAAATAGGATAACTTATATGACAAATACAATACATGTATACATATCTATACAGTTATCTTACTGCACAAGAAACATCAGATCTAGAAAGAGAAGAAGAAAAAAAACAACGTAAGAATGAAAACAAAATGCTTGGAAATATTCACAGAAAGCGTTAAAATGCTCTGTTGTGGTTCACTCTCAGTTCCCACAGGCCTCTCTCTGGATGTATATGACTATCTTCATTGCTGAACAATAGGAACTGGATTGAATCACATCATTGCCGAAGAGAACCATGTCCATCAAAATTGATCATCATATAGTCTTGTTGCTGTGTATAATGTTCTCCTGGTTCTGCTGATTTCACTCAGCATCAGTTCATGCAAGTCTCTCCAGGCCTCTCTGAAATCCTCCTGTTGGTCGTTTCTTAAAGAACAATAATATTCCATAACATTCATATACCATAATTTATTCAGCCATTCTCCAATTGATGGGCATCCTTTCAATTTCCAGTTTCTTGCCACTACAAAAAGGGCTGCCACAAACATTTTTGCACATGTGGGTTCCTTTCCCTCCTTTAAAATCTCTTTGGGATATAGGCCCAGTAGAAACACTGCTGGGTCAAAGGGTATACATAGTTTGATAACTTTTTGAGCATAGTTCCAAATTGCCCTCCAGAATGGTTGGATCCATTCACAGTTCCACCAACAATGTATCAGTGTCCCAGTTTTCCCACATCCCCTCTAACAGTTATCATTATCATTTCCTGTCATTTTAGCCAATCTGACAGGTGTGTAGTGGTATCTCAGAGTTGTCCTAATTTGCATTTCTCTGATCAATAGTGACTTGGAGCACCTTTTCATGTGACCAGAAATAGTTTCAATTTCTTCATCTGAAAATTGTCTGTTCATATCTTTTGACCATTTATCCATTGGAGAATGGCTTGAATTCTTATATATTTGAGTCAATTCTCTATATATTTTAGAAATGAGGCCTTTATCAGAACCTTTGGATGTAAAAATATTTTCCCAGTTTACTGCTACCCTTCTAATCTTGTCTGCATTCATTTTGTTTGTATAAAAACTTTTTAACTTGATATAGTCAAACTTATCTATTTTGTGATTAATGATGACCTCTAGTCCTTCTTTGGTCACAAATTCCTTCCCCCTCCACAGGTCTGAGAGGTAAACCATCCTACATTGTTCTAATTTGTTTATAATATCATTCTTTATGCCTAGATCATGAATCCATTTGGACCTTATCTTGGTATATGGCGTTAGGTGTGGGTCAATGCCTAATTTCTTCCATACTAGTTTCCAATTATCCCAGCAGTTTTTGTCAAATAGTGAATTTTTATCCCAAAAACTGGGGTCTTTGGGTTTATCAAACACTAGATTACTATTGTCATTGAGTATTTTGTCCTGTGAACCTAACCTATTCCACTGATCCACTACTCTATTTCAGAAGTTATATTTTCCTAAAATGGATCTCATTTTCAAGTTTGCCAAGCAAAATGTCTCATTTCCACCTCTGACTTTCTTCACTTTCTATATTATCCATCATCATAAAATTTTTTAATTCTTTCATCAGCATGGCAAGCTCCTCCAGTGTTGCACATTGGAAAACCAAGACTGGTCATCCTAAATAATTCTCGTCTTTCTCCTCCCACAAATTTATTCAAGAAAATCCACCCAAGATGCCAAAGGCCTTGCTTTTTGTTGACATCACAAGAATACCATGGAGGTGGAGCCAAGATGACAGAGTGAAAGTAGGGACTTGCCTGAGTTTTTCCCAGACTCTTCCAAATATCATTAAATAATGTCTACACATTTTAGAGCATCAGAACCCCCCAAAATGGAGGATGGAACAATTTTCTAGCCAAAGACAACTTAAAAGGTTGGCAGGAAGAGTCTGTTGGAATGGGGTGGATTTGGAGCACAATCTGGACAGGGACCAGCAGCACAGTTTGGGGGCCACAAAACAAGAAACAAGCAGTGAGGCCTTTGAATCTGTGCCAGTGGAAGTGATTTCCTGATCTCTCAGCCCACAGAGGTCAAAGACAACTCCACAGGAAAGGATGGGCACATAAGGATGTGAAGGGAGCCCTGGCCCAAGATGAGGCTTCAGAAGCCATTGAATCAGAAGTGACCCCTGCACTTTGGTAACAGCAGAAACTGTGCAGCAGCAGCCACTGTGACAGTTATAGTGACAACTTCTGGAGATCTCAGCTCACAGGTATGTGTGAGGTGGACCGCTGGTCAGAGGGAGATTGCAGGGGCCTCTTTGCTGGCACTATGAGAGGACTCTGTTGCTTTGCATATACTCAGATCTGGGTAGCAGGGCTGGCTTGTAGTACAGATCCCTAGAAGGATCTCTGAAAACAGTTGCACAAAAGCCCTGAAGCTTATGATAGTGCACCCTCCACCCTGGAAACAGCTTTTAAACAAAGAGTTAAAAACCAAATAATAGACTGGGAAAATAAGTAAACAGCATAAAAAGATTCTGACCATAAAAGGTTACTATGGTGATAAGGAAGATCAAAATACACACTCAGAAGATGATAACAAAGTCAAAGCTCCTACTTCCAAAACCTCCAAGAAAAATAAGAATTGGTCACAGGTCATAGAAGAGCTCAAAAGAGATTTTGAAAATCAAGTAAGAGATATAGAGGAAAACTTGGGAAGAGAAATGAGAGTGATGCAAAAGGGAATGCAATTTGGGACAAAATTTTACAAATATGAATGTTGAAAACTATCTTTACATGAATTTGGAAAAATAGAATACTGTTGGGGGGAAAAGAAATACAAAAAGTTAATGAGGAGAAGAATGCATTAAAAAAACAAAAAAACAAAAAAATGAATTAAAAAAAGAAAACAAAAAACCATTTTTAAATGGGAAAAGAGGTACAAAAACTCACTGAGGAAAATAGTTTCTTAAAAATTAGAACTCAGCAAATGGAAGCTTTTGAGAAATCAAGATACAATAAAATGAATACAAAATAATGAAAAAAAAAGTGAAATATCTCATTGCAAAAACAACTAACCTGGAAAATAAATCCAGGAGAAATCATTGGTCTATCTGAAAGCCATGGTTTTAAAAAGAAACTGTCCATCATATTTCAAGAAATGATTAAGGAAAACAGTCCTCATATTCTAGAATCAGAGAGTAAATTAGAAATTGAAAGAATCCACAGATCATCTCCTGAAAGAGATCAAAAGATGAAAATTCCCAGGAATATTATAACCCAATTCTGAAATTTCCAGGTCAAGGAGAAAATATTGCAAGCATCCAGAAAGAAACAATTTAAACATAATAGAACCACAATCAGGATAACACAAGATTTAGCAGCTTCTACATTAAAGGATCAGAGGATTTGGAATATGATATTCCAGAGAGCAATGAAGCAACAATAAGATTACAATCAAGAATCACCTGCTCAATAAAAATGAGTATAATTCTTCAGGGGAAAAGGTGGACCTTTAATAAAATAGATTTTCAAGCCTTCATGATGAAAAGACCAGAGATGAATAGAAATTTTTATTTTCAAATACAGGACTCAAGAGAAATATAAGGAAGTAATCAAGAAAGGGAAATCATAAGGGACTTAACAAGGTTTGTCTTTTTACATTCCTATGTGGGAAGATGATACTTATAATTCATAAGAACTTACTCATTATTATGGCACTTAGGAATATATAGAGAGTACAGGTGTGAGATGAATATGAAGGGATAATATCTAAAAAATAAAATAAAATCAAGTAATGAACAAGCAATGTACTAAAAGAAAGGAAAAGAGAGAAGTGGAATGGTGTAAATTATCTGCCATAAAAGAAACAAGAAAAATCTTTTACAATAGAAAGGAAGAGAGAAAGGGGAGAGGAAATGAGTGAACCTTGCTGTCATCAGAATTGGCTCAAAGAGGAAATAACATACACACTCAATATGGTTTTAGAAATCTATTTTACCATGCAGGAAAGTAGCTAGAAGAGAGGGCACTTTAGGGGATTATGGTCAGGAAGGACCTGGTCAGAATCAAACCACTTTTGAGGAGAAACAGGATGAAAGAAGAGAGAGAGAATAGAATAAAAAGGCTGGAAATACAGCTAGCAATGGACACTGTGAAAAGAATTCATCAGATGAAAAGGCCTCCTTTCTCAAATGTACAGGGAACTGAGTCAAATTTATTTTTTTTAAAAGAGCCATTCTCCAATTGAAAAATGATCTAAAGACAATATGTGCTAAAGGATTATAAAATCATGCATATCCTTTGACCTAACAATATCACTACTAGGCATGAGTCCCAAAAAAGATTTTAGAAAAGAAAAAGAACATGTATATATATAATATTTATAGCAGCTCTTTTCTTAGGGCAAAGAATTGGAAATTGAGAGGATGTCCATCAAATGGGAAATGGCTGGATAAATTGTGACAGGAGATTGTGAAGGAATATTATTGTTCTGTAAGAAAAGATGAGCAGAATGCTATCAGAAAAATCTGGAAAGGCCTCCATGAGCTAAAACAAAGCAAAATGTATACAGTAGTGTACATAGTAATAACAAAGTTGTGGGATGGTCAGTTGTGAATGACTGTTACTCTCAGCAACACGATGATCCAAAACTTCTCTGAACGACTTACGATGAAAAATGCTATCCATAACCAAAGAAAAAACTGATTGTGTATCAATACAGACTGAAGCATACTTTTTTTGTTCTTTTTTTCTTGAGGGTTTTTCTGGGAGGTGGGGGAAATCCATGTTTTCTTTTGCAACATGATTTTTTTTAAATTTATTTATTTATTTATTTTTATTAAAGCTTTTTATTTGCATAACATATGCATGGGTAATTCTTCAACATTGACCATTACAAAGCTTTCTGTTACAAATTTTCCTCCCATTCCCCTCCCCTCCCCTAGATGACAGGAAGTCCACTACATGTTAATTATATTAAAATATTTGACAAGTTGAATATATGTATACATTTCCATACTTATCTTGCTGTGCAAGAACAATCGTATCTACATGAACAAAAAAGATCTGATAAAGGAAACCCAATGCAAGCAATCATCAATATAGAGCATGAAAATGATATGTTGTAGTCCATATCTCATGTCCCTCTCTCTGGGTGTATATGGCCTTCTTTACTGAACAATTGGAACTGGCTTGAAGCATTTCATTGTTGAAGAGAGCCACGTCCATCAGGATTGATCATCATATAGTATTGTTGCAACATGATTTTTATAGAAATGTTTTGCACAACTTCACATGGATCTTCTCAATGTACGAGTATGGGGTGGAAGGGGCAGAAAATGGATCTCAAAATTTAAGGAACAAAAGTAAAAAATGTTTTACATTTCACTGGGAAAATTTTGTAGGAAAATAAAAATATTTAAGAAATATGAAAAAGATAACATGGAATGTCTGCTGGTTATATCCATCTGACCACAATCAACAAGCATTCATCATTTACCCACCATATTGGATCTGTGCTATTGAATGATGAAAATGAAATAGTCTCTGCTTTCCAGGAGCTTACAATTTACAGTGGGTAGGGTGGAATATACACAGTACAAAATATATACTAAGTAAATACAATTTGGGGAGCAAGAGTAGCTGGGATGATCATGAAGGAAATGACACTTAATGTAAGTTCTGAAGGAAGATTTTAAGAGGAAGAAGTGAGTAGGAAAGCCTAATTAGAATATGGAGAACAACTCACCTAAAGGTATGGGTATGAGAGATGGAGTATCATACAGGAGCAAAGCCTGGACCAGAGAGTCTATGAAACTTGCTTTGTTGAATTATCATCTATGATCTTCCCCATCCCCCACCATACACACACAACTGTGATTATAACTCAAGGTTCTCGCCTTGGATTAAAACCCAATATTCTCTCTCTGGAAGTTTTCTTTCCCTACAATTTCTGATTTGGTGATCACATGAGCTGCCTTTGGGTTATAATCTCTATGAAACTAATGCTCAGACTTATAGATTTATTCTTAGACTTTGTATCCAGTCCTGTATCACCAAATGCTAATGGGACATTTCCATCAGGATGACCTGTAGCCATCTCAAACGCAACATATCCAAAATGGAATATATTATATTTCCTCTCACATTCAAAGTGTACTTTTGTGCCCATTCCTATTTCTGTTGAGAGTCCCAGAACCCTAGACTTCCTGAAACCAATCAGCTGCCAAGACTTTTCAATGAAACCTTGACAATAGCTCTCCCATCTATTTCCACATCTCCCCTCACATGGCAGACCTTCATCACCTTTCATCACAACCACCTATTGGCCCATCCTCTACACAGCTGCCAAACTGATTTTCCCAAAACACACAGTTTCATTTTCCTGCTCAATGAACTCCACAGGCTCCCTATTAACTCCAGGATTAAATAAAGAGAAGCCTTTTCTTCTCCCCTTAATTATTAGTGTTTTATTCTCCCCAAAATATCCTATAGTTATTTATGTTTATATTTTGTTTCCTGCCTTGTCAACTATAACCTCCTGGGAAACAGTGCCTGATATTTTGTTTTTATCCCCAGCACCAAGCATAGCTCCTTATATATAGTAGGAGCTTAATAAATGCTTGTTGAATTGAATCAAATGAAGGTCATTTCTCTTTAGGTAATAGTTGTAGTGATATCTGTTGAAATTCAGCAGAGGGTCTTGTGTATTTTCCTTGTGTCTCCAGTATCTGAATTGCAATATACAAATGGCACTTATATGCTCTTAATATGTTGCTTTAGAACTAGGAGTGATTAATAAAATTGTTCCCAAGGAATCATAATATAATTTCATCTTACCATCACACCGCCAGAGTCTGTAGAGGATATTTGCTTTAACTTCCACATTCTACTGAATTGAAATGACAATGTCTTCCAGTCAATGGAATACTTTCTAGCTCTATAGTATTAGAAAATCCCAGGTTGGTTCATCCTGAGCTAGAAATTCCCAGCTCCATGAATTCTGTATTTGTAAATAAAAAGATAAAAACTAGTTTTACAATCTTCTCTGCTGTCTTTAAGGCAAGGATTCCGGCTCTGGCTCCAACCCAAATAAAAAGTCTGGCACTGGAAATTGTTGTTGTGAAGGGGAAAGAGAGTCACAATCTATTTACACAAAAGCATCGTAGTCATTTATATTTGTTCCCAATGGTGTATTCATTGCCTCTCTAGTTCCTAGAACTGCTTACTCTTAGAAACGTTAGGCTGTGATGGTAGAAATGCTGGTAGCAGATGTCCATTTTATTTCAGGATTGAGAGAATATAGTGTGCATAATGGAATAGAGATGCATTTTTAAAAACAGTCTTTACTGATGCATTTTGGTTTTACATCATAGTAAATACAATTTTCCCCTTAACCACATCCATCCCTTTCCCATTGAACCCTCTGAGAAGTAGCTAGGTGGTATAGTAGATTGATTTTTGGCCCAAGTTTGGATATTTACTAGCTGTGAGCAAGTTCCTTAACCTGTCTGCCTCAGTTTCCTCAACTATAAAATGAGACCAAATGAGATATTTGTCAAATACTTAGCATATTGTAGGCACTTAATAAAAGGTTTTTTCCTTCCATCCTTCTTTCCTTTTAACAACAACAAAAATAGTTAAATAAAGTTAGTAGACAGATGCAGCAACTATGTTGGATACATATCCAAAGTCCCCTTGTCTCTATTGAGAGGAGAAAAACTTTTTCCTCATCAGCTCCTCCACAGTGACATTATTGCTTACCATTCAACCATATATAGTTTTCAACTTATTTTTTAGACTTGTGATCTGCCATAGTTCTAACAATAGCAGATTATGCATGATCATGACCACTATGAAGGTTGGAGTAATGATAGACTGGTTGGGGCTCCCTTTTGGATTTTCCTGGAGTGACAGAGAACAATCAGCACAAATATCATCAACAGTCATCAACTCTGACTAACTTTCAGGTTAGCATGTTCTGTCATGCTGTTGCTGTTTAGTCATTTTTCGGTTGTGACTGACTCTTTGTGACCCCATTTGAGTTTTTCTTGGCAAAGATGCTGGAGCGATTGGCCATTTCCTTCTCCAGCTCATTTTACAGATGAGGAAATCAAGGAGGGAGGAGCAGGGAGAGGGGAGGAATGAGAGAGAGAGAGAGAGAGAGAGAGAGAGAGAGAGAGAGAGAGAGAGGGAGGGAGGGAGGGAGGGAGGGAGGGAGAGAGAGAGAGAGAAGGAAGGAGAGGGAGAGAGAGAGGCAGAGGGAGAGGGAGAGGGAGAGGGAGAGGAAGAGGAAGAGAGGGAGAGGGAGAGGAAGAGAGGGAGAGGGAGAGGAAGAGAGGGAGAGGAAGAGAGGGAGAGGGAGAGGGGGGACACAGCACCAGGTACCAAGGCAGTCCATTTTCTTTGGAGAATAATTCTGAATGGTATGAAGTGTCCCTCACAAGCATTTACCAACTCCATGCATTCCATGCTTGTAAGGGAAATCCACTTCTTTGCAATCCGATTGTGAACTCTTTGAGGGAATGGTCTATCATGTTTTATTTGGGATCAGTGTCTTACATACAAAAAGCATTGGCTAATTATTTTGCTGAACTGAATTAAATTGTGTCTGAACTCTTTTCATATTGAAGCAACATTATGTTATAGTAGAAAAACACTGTAATGGTAGTTACCTGATCTAGTTTCTTGTCCCAGTTCTGCCAAGATCTGAGATTTTGAGGAAAAACAATGAACTCTAGACCTGAAGATCCTCTTCTGTTAAGTGAGGGGGTCAGACCAGACTCCTCCTACTCTAGGAACAGATCATAACCATGATTCCTAGAAAGGGCATTATCAATTACCCTGTTCCCTATTAGACTGTAAGCTTTTTGAAAGCAGGATTTTTTTTGTTTTTAATTTTTATGCTAATTTCTTAGGACAGTGACTAGAACCTAATAAGCACTCAATCAGTGTGTTTTCTTATCCCTTCATTCAAAGGTCCTCCTAGTTTTGAATTTCTGTGACATGGATTTAGATTTTAGAACTGGAAAGGATCTCAAAAGTCATTGATTCAAATGTTTTCATTTCACAGATAAAGAAACTGATGAAGGCCTGGAAACATTAAGTGACTTGCTTAAGTTCACACAGCAAGTGTCCTACAAGTGATTCAGCCCCAGATCTTTTCAACTCAAAGTCCATAAGAGATATTTGTTCAGCATACTATGGAATCAGCTTTGAGTTGTATAAGATGTTAAGATGACTTCATGCAAAATTGCTAGTATAATGAAAGAAAGATTGCTGTTCCCAGCATTGGCTGAATTTATCAATTATCATGTGTCAGAAATAAATGTGGATTAGTACTATTGTAATGGGGTAGTGTGGGCTTGTTTGGCAGAAATCAGGATGCTTGACTGATGCAATCTCCCACCAGAAAGAGAATGGGGAGAGGCTGCTTCTGGAGAGGCATGTTGCCATGCATTGTGGGTACCTTGGAAAGATTTTGGAGCATATACAGGCATTCAAAAACTAGTTCCGATCTGCTAGGCCCATAATGAAGGGAAGCTTTTTTGATTGGCTATGTGTCTAGAACCGGGGTGCATTCGAAAGGTCAGCCTAACTTATACCTTTTTGTCTGACTGGCTCAAACTTAAGTCTTCCTAAATCCAGGGTTGGCCCACTATCCCTCACACAATGCTGCTTCTTGGTCCCAAAGAGAAGAATAACCATATATTATATTTCAGCAGAAATAAACAGCATATTTAAATATAATTAATTAAAGCAAGCAAATACATCTTTCTTTTGGCAGATAATTTGTCTTTCCTGCTCTAGCATTCTGAATTCCCTATCTGCTTCATAGTAGCCATGGTGTATTAATGAGAAACTAATCCAAAAAATGGGCTATGAATATAGATTTAAAATGACATGCTTTAGAGTTGACATGCTTTTACTGACACAACCAGGTCATGATGAAATCAGGTCAAAAAGAATATAAGATAACGAGCTGACCTTCCACAGTAAGGATGTAAATAGATTTCTGCCAACATAAATAGAGCTTTGACTTTACCCTAGAAAAAGTCAGAATCACATTATTTTCTACGAAAGTGAAAATAATACAAAGTAATTGGTTCACTCAAATAATGTGACTGATAGCTTGTGGAACATAATTATTTCTGTTCTCTGGGAGCCATAATCCTGGTTGGGAGGTGGGGGGCCCCCATTCTGAGATGCCCTAGAGAATCTAGAAGGGACAGAAAAATGGAAAGATGGATCTAGTTTGGGCTAACATCCATGTGGTAGTCCTCTGATCAAGGGAAGAATCTAATTCAACATCATTTGCACAAAATAAATTTCGGTGTTTTACTCTATCTTTCATATTTTCTTTAAGCTTGTCTATTTAAATTGTAATTTAATTTTTTTTCTTTAAAAAACTTTCCAAAGAAATACAGGAGAAGAGACAGCCTGAAGTAGCTTATTAAAACAGAATTATAGGATTCAGATAATTTGTGCAATTAAAAGTCATTTAAATTCAAGAGATTCTTTTTTACCAAAGAGAAAATCTATTGTGTATATGTGTAAAAAAAAATCTGAAACCCATTTAAGTATATACATGCATACATATGCAGACATATCTGTATATACAATACCATGCATATATACATGTGTTTATATGTATATATACATGCATATGCCTTACATAAATGCACATATATACATACATTGTATGTACGAGTGTATATGTGTTATAAGTATAAATTTTACATAGATGTGTAAGTTGTACATATATAAAATTTATATATTTAAAATGTTACAAAATATAATATACCATAAGACATATATGCACATATATACATGTATGCATGGATGCATACCTATATTCATATATATATATATAAAAGCATGCAGAGTGGATCCTTCATATACATGATTAAATTCCATGATTAAAACTAAGAGTCAGAAGCTTAAGTTTTTCAAGTTCTAGATCAAGATTCTCTGATGTCTGAAAATATCTATTTTCTACATTTAAATTGTGAATTACCCAGCATGCCTCTGGTCCAGATAAGACAATGGGCTGGATCCAAAATTGAACAAGAGAGAGAGAATCTTTGTCTTTGGGATTGTCTTTGGGACATTTTATAGGTCTTTTCAGTAATCTTGAGCCCTCTCCCTGAAATGAAAACCTATCTTTTTAAATGCCAGAATTCAAGTAATGAAGAATCCATGTCTATGAAACATTTCCATCATATAACACTTCCAAATCCAAGGAAGGCTAAGGTTATTTACACTAATATCATCTTGCTTCTCACTAATCACAGTCAGTTGGTCAATAAACATTTATTAAGTGCTTACAATATACAAATGCTGTGCTAAGCTCTTGGAGACACAAAGAAAGGTAAAAATTTGATCCCTGATTTCAAGAAGCTCATATTCTAATAAGGAAGCAACATGCAAAAACTCCACAAAACTGTACATACAACATAAATATAGTATGTATGTCCAAAGGGCTATAAAATTGTGCATACCCTTTGATCCAGTAGTGTTACTACTGGGTCTGTATCCCAAAGAGATCATAAAAGAGGGAAAAGGACCCATGTGGGCAAAAATGTTTGTAGTAGCAAGGAATTGGAAAATGAGTAGATGCCCATCAATTGGGAAATGGCTGAATAATTGTGGCACATGAAAGTAATGGAATGTTATTGTGTTATAACAAATGAGGAGGCTGATTTTAGAAAGGCCTGGAAAGATTTACATGAACTGACGCTGAGTGAAAGAAGCAGAACCAAGAAAACATTGTATACAGCAATAGCAAGACTGGGTAATGATTAATTAAGAAAGACTTGGTTCTTCTCAGTGGTTCAGTGATCCAAGGCAATCTCAATAAATTTTGGATGGAAAGCATCATCCACATTCAGATAGAGAACTATGGAGACTGAATAAAAATTAGCACCTATTATTTTCCCTTTTTTCCTCATGGTTTTCCCCTTTTATTCTGAAGGAAGGGTGGGAGGGAAGGAGAGAGGAAAGAAGGGAAGGAAGAAGGGAGGGAGGGAAGAAGGAAGAAAAGTAGGGAAAGGGAGGTAGGAAGGAAATCCCAAATGGGGTTATGAAGAGTTGGACACAACTGAAAAAACAGAACAACCAACACATCAAGGATTATAACTGTTTAGTCATAGGACCTAGGCTAAAAGTCAGATCTCCTGAAAAATCATTCAATGCTCTTTGAATAGTACCATGTAGGTACTGTATCCTAGGAAATTTCCTGCTGCTTTGAGGCTCTTGAATCCATTATTTATCAAAATAAATCCATTTGCTCTTTGAACTACTATTTAGATATCTTTTATAGAAAAGGGTGGAGAATTGAGCAGACCCAGCTGCTGCAACAAAAAGCAGGTTTTCAGTTATGTTTCTGGATTCAAGCTGGATGTAGCATGTTAGAAGGAGCCCCCCCCCCAAAAAAAAGCAAGCTCTGGGCCTCATCTATAGGTGGGATGGCGCAAAAGTAGAATTTGAGATTTCAATGAAGAAGGAACCTTAAGAGGCCTTCTAGTTCAGTCCATTCATTTTACAGATGAAGAAACAGGCCCAGAGCCTCGTGATAATTTGCACAAAGAAGCCCCTTAGCTTGAAAGGTGTTCTTTCCTACAGACTCTAGTAAAATGGGTTTTCTTTTTTAAAAATTCCAATTTCATTTATTGTTGTTTTGCCATGTCTGACTTTTGTGATCTCATTTGGGGTTTTCTTGATAAAGATACTGTAGGAGCTACCATTTCTTTCTCCAGCTCATTTTACAAATGAGGAAAGCATAGAATTAAGGGATTTATCCAAGCTCACACAGTTAGTAAGTGTCTGAGGCTGTAATTGAACTCAGGTCCTCCTGGCTCAGGCTGGACACTCTATCCACTACAGCACCACCTAGCGTCTCACTCTTACACTACAGCCTTGCTTAGAGAAGTCAGGAAGAAAATTTAAAAACACAAACCTAGACAATTGATTGAAAGCAATTGCCTAGAATCTATCAGCAAATATCTTTTGTAGACCTCCACAAGATCCTTTGTCAGTAGTCATCCAGAATCTGTGTGGATACCTTCAATGATGGGAACTCACCACCCTACACACACTATACTAGACTTATTTTTTTTTACTCCTCATCAGACACTACTGTGTTCCAGACAAACTGCACTTCTGACTGTTCCTTGAATGCAACATTCCACCTCTCATTTCTAAACCTTGGTAAGATTATCTTCCATATCTGGAATATTCTCCCTCTTCATCCCAGTCCTTTAGAACCCTGAGCTGTATTAAAAGCTTTGATCAAAGACAATCTCCTAAGACCTTTCCTGGTGTCCTGAAATTGTTGGGACTCTCCAATCCTTAACTACTTGAGATTAAAGATAAAAGATTAAAGATAAAAGCAAGATAAAAATTATGGAAATTATGATTTTTAAAAAAGTATATATTTTAACTGTCCTCTCTGGTGGTATTTGCTGCAACAACTCTCACTACTTACCATTGGTTTTCCTCCCTTTGGGAAAGGGAAAAGAATAAATAAACCTTTAATCTGCCTTCACACCAGACCCAGGGAATGGCAAACAAGGTCACCCCCTGAATGCACCTGGATGACAGATCAAGCCAGTCTCCTGAACATTTGCTTTCTACTGAGGTCAGGGATAGAAACATTTCTTTCAATTTAATTTTTCTTTGATTTGTTTTGTTGCTGTTGTGTTTATCTAATAACATTGTAAAACAGAGAGCTTAAATAACCAAGGGTCCAATTCACAGAAAGTCTGATTATTCAATAATCGGTTTGATTAAGATTTAGTGATGGGGGAGAAGTCAGAGAACCTGGATTCCCCAGTCCCTTTTGTGCTACTGCCTATGTGACCTTAGAAAAGTCCCTTGCTATGCCCTAGTTCTCTCATCTGTAAAATGAAAGGAATTGATTAAATGACCTTAGATGTGCCTTCCAGATCTTCATCAATGATTCTATATTCCTTTCAAAAGTTATTTATTGTTCAGTCATGTCTGATTCTTCATGACCCTATTTGGGGTTTTCTTGGTAAAAGATACTGTAATAGTTGCCATTTCCTTCTCTGACCCATTTTACAGTTGAAAAAACTGAGGCAAACAGGGTTAAATGACTTGCCCAGGATCACACAGCTAGGAAGTGTCTGAAGACATATCGAACTCAGGAAAATGAGTCTTTCTGATTCCTGGCCCAGTGTTCTGTGCACTGTGGCACCATCCAGCAGCCCTTTCAAGAGTGAGCACTCGATACATGTTTGTTGATTGACTTTCACAGTTGTAGATACTTTTGTTATTGTTGGATTTGTAATTTTTGAAAAGGCAAGTACTTTCTATGTTTTTATATTAGTGATATATTATTTGTTATCTCAATGAGTGGGATAGGGATGGGAAGGAGAGGAAGAATCTGGAACTCAATTTTTTTTTAATGAATGTTTAAAATGTTTCAAATGCAACTGGGAAATATTTAACAAATAAATTTTTAAATCTACTCTTAAAAGTCTATATTAACCTCTCCTGTTTCTCATCCCATGAGGATAAAATATATACTTTTAAAAATCTTGATTAAAATGAAAAATTTTAGACTATAATTATCTATTCATAATTACCTTAATTAATGTGATGAGGCTTTAAAAAGTCATTCATCCTAGATCTTCCTATTCAAAAAACCTCGGCTCTCAGAGATGAAATGATTATACTTTTCATGAATTCACTGGACTTTTAAAGAAGACTTCTGAATGGAAAGGTGTTTTTAGAGCCAAACCTGGGGTGGGGAAGAGGATGTCTCCCTAGAGCTAAGCTGTCTGTTGTGTCAGATTCAAGCAGGAAGGTAGGATTTCAGGGGCCAGATCTTCATAAATAAATTGGATGGGTCAGAATTATCTACCCAGTTTGTTATGTATTTTTTACCTAACTTAAAAAAAAGGAAGTAAGATGGTTCTTGTATTGACAGCAAAATGATGAAAGATGGACAGATAGCTGCTCTTGGGGAGTGTTGCTCCTAAAGTAAATTTACTGTTGATGCCTTGAATGGAGAAAATTACTCCCAAGGCCATAAATCTCAATGTGCTCTACACATATGCCTCGTTACTTTAAACTTGAGCTCACTGCCCCTAGGGACAGTTTATACAGGGGAGAGACTGTTATTGTAGGCACTACTATTATTCCCATTTCACAATTGGGTAAACTAAGGCAGACTGAGGAAATCAAGGCAAATTGAAGTTAAGATACTTGCTCAAAGAAACACAGCTAACAAGTGTCTGAGACTGGATTTGAACTCAAGACTTCCTAAATCTAGGCCCATTGCTCTAATACACTCGGGCTAGAACGGAGCCTCCTGGACATTCTCGGTTAGCAGGATTGGGAAAGCGTGCTCAGACACTGAGGAGCAGAGCCAGGAAAGAGAAGCATCACAAAAACCCAAGGGAGAACAACATGTTAAGGAAAAGATAATGATGGACAGCGCCAATGGCTGCAGAAAGGTCAAAAAGATGGAGGATGGGGGAAAGGCCATTGGTTTGACAGTTGAAGAAATCATTGGCGACTTTAAAGGCAGCAATTCCAGAGAAATGATGAGGCTGTAAGCCAGATGGATGAGACTGAGGACATGTGAAGATAATTTTGATACCCTTACTCCATTTAATTAGCACTTACTCAGTTCATTGTGATTTGATGGGTATCAGTAATTGTATTAGTGAATTAAGCAGAACAGAATTAAATGTAAAGCAATTGTATTAGTTAATGTTGTTAGGATAAGCCTTATGAATGATTAATCCACCGTGCATTCATGATTAAAATAATTATATTTGATTTATTAGAGAGATTCATTCTATTAGCTAAGGATGTAATAAAGATATAATAGCTGCCTTTCTCTCTCACCCATCCCTCACACCTACCCCAAGCCTAATGCTTGTAGTAAGAATCATTTGCCCCTCCACCCTTATGAATCATTATATTGTGGTCCTTAGTAACATTTTCTTCAAAACCACAACCTTCTTGATCCCTAGGAAACATTACATCAGCTCTTGTTTGCTTGAGCTCTGGAAAACTGTCATAAAAGAAATCCCCTGCTGAGGCAGCCTACAGTTGACAGCTATTAGCTGATGACTTAAAGCTAATGGCCTGTGAAAGGCCTGCTGATAAAATAATTATGACTGATGGACATTGCCCTTAGCCAATAACGGGAACCACTCCACTTTTGAAGGTTGACCAATCATAGGAGTTTCCCCTCTTCTGAAGGATCTGCCCAAAGACTCTCCTACATCTATAAAGTCACTCCGCCCTGAGCATCAGCATCCTAGGTCATGAGAAAGATCTTGGATTTGATAGCTTAGGGACTACATGTCCCCCTTAATAAATCAATTACAGCTCAGAACCTTGCCTTGATGGTATTTTGTTGCTGATTGGGATTTTTTGACTCAGTAAGAGATGAAGTGAAAGAACCTTAATTAAATTAACTTTGTCCAAGTGTCTGGCAACAAAAAAGGCAAAAAAGATGAAATGATAGCCAAAGGAGATGGAAGGATGAAATAAGGGATTTTTAAAGGAGAAGGAGATGTGGGCATAATTGTAGGCAATAGGGAGCATTGAAAGAGAAAGAGAGAGAGAGAGAGAGAGAGAGAGAGAGAGATCTGGAGAAGGTAGTATGAAATAAAATCAAGAGGGGTCTGTCTTAGCAAGGAAAAAAGCTACTTCATCATGTGCAACAAGGGTGAAGGAGAAGATAGTGACAGCAGACATCTTGGAAAATTGTTTTCTAGAATGACTTTATTTACTTATTTATTTATTGAGAAATAGGTGGCAAGATTTTTCAGCTGAGAGAATGGAAGAACCAAGAGAAGTTTGAGAAGGGATGAAAAAGTTTAAAAACCACTGTGGTTAGAGGTTTAGAGGTATAAAATGTTTGCCATTTGAGATAATATTTGCAATAAACCCAGTCAGGTGAATTAAAGCAAAGGCAGAAGATGGTGGGAGTGATCCAATGCTGAGATGGAGTGCTGATAAAATTAACAACTGGTTCTTTTCTTTAGAAGTGAATACATAACACTTTCAAATTTAATTTGCTTAATTAACATTTTCTTCATCAAAACATTTTTCTGAGCACCAGCCCTGAAATCAAAAAGGATCAGAGTTCAAATTTGACCTCAAACACTTAATACTTCCTAGTTGTGTGACCCTGGGCAAGTCATTTAACCCCAATTGCCTGAGCAAAAAAAAAATCTTAATTCCACACAATAACAAAAAAAATGAACCAAATCCAGATTTTTGTAGCATCTGCCAGTTTCTAAAGTAGAAATGCTCACATTGAAAATTTCACAGTTAGCTTTAGTGACCCAGTCGGAAGGCATCTCCAGGACGCCATGGACTTGGCAGAGCAAATCTGGTGAGAGAAAAAGGGGGCAAAGAATTCAAAAGAAAAGAATTATGTAGAATTGGATTCTTTCATCAAGGAGACAAGATGGGAAATGGAGGAAAAATTATAGTGGGCTCAGGGGTGATGGCCTGGAAAAGAACTGAGGAATGGAGGAATTAGTGAACATTTATTGTGTCTACTATGAGCCAAGGACTGTGCTTGATACTAGTGATATAAAGGAAGGCAAAAGACAGTTCACAGAGGAGTTCAAGGGCAGATTGCAAAACAGACAGAAGAAATAGGAATTGGTAAGCCTTATTTTCAAACATAGGAGCAGCTAGATGGTGTAGAGCTCGGAGCCTGGAGTCAGGACCCAAGTTTGAATCTAGCCCCAGACCCTTCCTGGTTGTGTGAACCTGGACAAGTCAGTTAACACTGCTTGCCTCAGTTTTCTCATCTGTAAAATGAATTTGAGAAGGAAATGGCAAACCACTCGAGTATCTCTGCCAAGAAAAGCCCAAGTGGGGTCACAAAGGATCAGACATGAGCTAGGACTTTTACCTTTGCTGGGACTGATGTTCCATTTTGTAAATAGTACAAAGGGCCCAAAGGCAAAAGGGTGATAATTATCCTAATAAACCCTCTGTAGCAAGCACTAACCTTTCTACTTTGTAAAAATCTTAGCTTTGCACTGCCAGAGCTTGATGACAGCAATACCTTAGAAGCTGCAGTTCACCTGATGCTGACTCTACAGTATCTCTTAGCAACTAACACACCTGTTTTCTTTTTTTTTTCCTTTTCATTTTTTATTAAAGCTTTTAATTTACAAAACATATGCATGGGTAATTTTTCAACACTGACCCTTGCCAAACTTTCTGTTCCAAATTTTTCCCTCCTTCCCCCCACTCCCTCCCCTAGATAGCAAGTAGTCCAATATGTTTAAAATATATGATAAATCCAATATATGTATACAAATTTATACAGTTATCTTGCTGAATGAAGAAAATTGGATCTAGTGAAACCAAAAAAAAAAAAAACCTGAGAAGGATAATAAAATGCAAGCAAACATCAAAAGAAAGAGTGAAAATGCTATGTTGTGGTCCACCCTCAGTTCCCACAGTCCTCTCTCTGGGTGTAAATGGCTCTCTTCATCACTCAACAACTAGAACTGGTTTGAATCACCTCATTGTTGGAAAGAGCCAAGTCCATCAGAATTGATCATCGTATAGTCTTCTTGTTGCTGAACACACCCGTTGTCTGTCGCCTCTTCTGGTCACCTCACCTGAAGATGATCAGCTAATGTCCTGCTTAAACACATCTTGTGAAACTTCTTTATCAGGAAGAAGGTGGATAGTTTGTTTTGGTTTGTTTTTAATTAATTCCCATGTGTAACACTCTCTTCCATTTGCTTAAGAAATATCCTAATTGCCATGGCAACCCCAAATCCTCCACATCTCCCTCTCTTCTCTGGTTCCCATCAGCACAAAAGCAAGTCATTCCTGTTTTTCCTCTGGAAACTCAGAGAACTGACTCATTGGAGGTGTGAGAGATGGAAAATTGGTTGAGTTTTCTGGGTTCATGGTAATCAGAGTTAGAGTTGAAGAAACTAGAGAGAAATCTCACCTAAAGTGACCTATATGCCAGGACATTGTGATTTGTCAGTTTATCTTTGGGAAGAAGGGTGACAGGAGTCAAAGAATGAAAACTTTTTTTTTCAATTCTATTCATATACTCTTTTCTACATAGTGTAATAGTTAGGGTGTTGTATTTAGATTGAGGAACTTGTAGTTAAGTAGTTTTCAGTTGAAAGCCATATACACCCAAAGAGAGGGATGTGAAATGTGGACCACAACATAACATTTTCATGTTCTCTATTGAGGTTTGCTTGCATTGTATTTCCTTTATCGGATTATTCTTTCTTGTAGATACACAAAATGCACAAAAAATGATGCAATAACTATACATATATTCGATTTCTTAAGTATTTTAACATAATTAATATGTAGTGGATATCCTGCCATCTAGGGGAGGGGTGGGGAGTAGGGGGAAAATTTGTAACAGAAAGCTTTGTAAGGGTTAATGTTTAGGAATTACCCATACATATGTTTTGCAAATAAAAAGTATTAATAAATAAATAAAAAAACATAATTAAAAAAAAGTAGTTTTCAGTCATGTTCAATTCCTCACAACCTTATCTGGTGTTTCCTTGGCAAAAATACTAGAGTGATTGGCCATTTCCTTTTCCAATTCATTTTACAGATAAGGAGACTGAGGCAAACAGTGAAATGACTTGGCCCAAGGTCACACAGCTAGTATCTAAGGCTGGATTTGAACTCCGGTCTTCTTGATTCCAGTTCAAGCACTCTATTTACTGCTTCACTTATTTTGAGGTGAGGAATATGTAGGGTTCAAATATATATTTGTGTGATCCTGACTAAGCATTTAACTCACTGTTCCTCTGTTTCCTTTTGTGTCAACTATGGAGGGATGGACTCAATGGGCTCTAAGGTCTAGGTCTAGGTGTTCTCTGTTCTTGCTTCTTTCTTCTTAATCTTTCTTCAGGGGCTTTGGCTGCTTCTGTAGCTGTCCCACCTGACTCATGAAGGGTCATTTACTGAAACTTAGATTCAAAGAACAGGAAGTCTCTTCTTATGTCATCTAGTCTAACCCCCTCTTTTTAAGGATGTGGAAGCCAGCATGACTAATAAGGAAATATTCTGCATGACTGCATATGTAGAATCTGTATAAAATTGCTTGTCTTCTCAATGGGGGGAGGGGGTTGGGGAAGAAGGGAGCAAATTTGGAACTCAAAGTTTAAAAAAAAAAGGAAATGTCAAAGATAGTCTTTACGTGTACTGGAAAAGTAAAATACTAAATAAAGATGTGAAACTGTTGTACCTGTCTCAGTTTCCCTCAGTTACTGTCTCAGTTTCCCTCAGTTGCAGTATCAGTCTCTCTTAATTGCTGTTTCAGTCTCCCTTAATTGCTCTGTCCCAGAATAGCAATCCCCACTTCCTGACCTTCAGAAATAATTGGACTCACATTCCAAAGGATGGTCAGCCTCGTCCTACCTCTTATCTATATGATAAATTGTCTTCTTTGGCAAGGCTTCTTACTCCTACCTGTCAGAACTGAATTTATGGTGTCCTTGGATACCAGATGTACTCAGGGGTTCCCATGAGTTCTTTGTTTCCCCTGGGCCATAGAGATTATAAAACTAGTGTTTTCCATCAACGAAGTGCTGAGTTCTTTGTATTCGGTCAGCTGATGTGTGTCAGTCTCTGGGCTGGACTGCGTGCTTTGAGACATGAGTCCCACCAGTCCTGATCCATAGCTATGGATTCTGAACTCTCAATTAACATCAATAAAGCATTACCTAATTTCCACTGTGTGATACTGCCTCAGTTTCTCCCTGAGCATTACAAAACCCCAAGTCCAATTGGTCCATGGAACTTTCTCCTTATTGGAAGAAATGAATGTCCTGCCCTGCATGAAAGTTGACTTGAGTTGAAGACTCTCCAAGCCAAAGTGTCCTTTTGAATTCTCCTTAGGGACCTCCAAGAAGAGTCTTCCTCAAGCAGCTTTTGATGGAACAGGAAGAAACCATCTTCAGGTTTCTGAAGGAAGACTCTGGAGAAAGAGTAGTCAGTATTCTCTACTATGTCCTTATTCCCAACCTGCCACTCTAGAGACTTCGGAGGAGTTTCCCCTTGAGTAAGCTCCAAGACACACTCTCCTGGTTGAGTTGAGTTATCCAATTCCCAATGGGAGAACTCCTTCATTCTGTATCCTCCATATAAATAGACAAATGTGTTTATTTGTTACTTACTATACTTTTTTAAATGGAACTGGTATTAGGTAAGATATATAGAGTTTTGGGTCCCCCTTTCCCCCCAGAATGACAATGGGATCAAAAATTAGGTCGAACTTGATCATATCCACGAGGCAAACAATATTTAAGGGAGAGAGAAATCTACGTCTAACCTGGTACCCCTCTCTCAGAGGAGGGTCATATGGCCTCTGCACCCAACTTTCTGCTTTTCCCTCCTAGCAGGAATTTAAGTCTCCCTCATGGGGGAGAAGTCTATTCTGCCCCCCTACAAGCCACATACACTGACAGCGCCAACCCACCTCATCCTAAATGTAGCCTAGCTACAACATGGAGACCCTACTCTCTCTCTCTTCCCTTCCATAAGGAAACAGAAGGTAAATGTTCTGCCCAAATCCCCACAAGCAATAAGCACCAATGACACGATCTGAATCCAGAATCTCAGATCCTTCTCTAGTAACTCCTGGGGTAGGCTCTGCCCCCCTAAACTGCTTGGCTGACAGAAGAAAGGGGAATTGAGGGGCTATGCTTTGTAGGGGCTCATCCTTGTGTTGAGAGCTGCTCACAATCATGATCTGGGTGTTACTTCTCTCATGGGCTCACAGCTTCTTTGGGGTGGGAGATGCTGCCCATGCCCTAGCATGAAGGCCTGCTTTCCACAGACAATCTGGGATTGGACTTGAGGCCCCTGGACAGATAAGGGCAGCCAGCAAGGTTGCCTGAATCAGCTCTGATGAAAGAGCCTGCTCTTTGCAGATGACGTTGCTGCTTTCCTTGCCCACGACCTTACTGCTTCCCTCTTCAAAGCCACAGGAATTCTGGGATTAGTCTGACTTCATCAATTCTCCCAGGTGCCAGGCAGGAAAGCAGAACTGAAACCGCATGTGCTGATCTCTCCCCCAACAAAGAACATGATCGTTTTATCTTTTCCCTGCTTTAGACAGATGCTTCTCAGCAGAGACCTCTCCCTGGCTTTTGGTGATTTTTCAATTGACCTCTCATGAGTTCATCTCAATCAAGTATCTAGTAATGGCCATTTGCCCAATGACAGTCAAGGATTTCTGGGATTCCCCCACTCTCTAATTTCTTAAATTCTACTTCTCTTCTTGAGCCAAGCAGATGAAGTGGAAAAAATGGGGGGGAGACCAGATGTGAATATTTCCTTGACTTTTTCCTATGCAAATGAGTTACTAAAAACTTCCTACCTTTGAAAACTTGGGTGGGGAACTTTTTTTCAGTCAAAGACCATTTGGATATTTATAACCTTCAAGGGCCACACAAAATTAAGGAACTTATTTAAAGAATTCAAGCAGTAGGAGGTTGTTGCCCTGGGCGTTGCCTTGGTTGGGTAAGACATAATGGTTTTCAGGATTTCCCTGCTACATGGGTGGGGGATGTTCTCCACCCCAGTTTTAAAAGGTGAGAAATGAGCAATCTAAATTTGAGAGGGATTTCCTAAGTAAAAATATAGTCAGAATGGGATTCACCCTAACAAGTTCTTTTTTATTTCCTGCTACTAATAACCTGCTACAGTTTGAAAGGAAGGTACATGCCATTTCACACCTTTTCAAGGAATACTTCTGTGAGGATCCCTTTGTGTGGGACAGGTGCCAGACCCCCTTACCCAAAAGGACTACTCAGAGGCATCTTCAGATACAAATAGGAAGCATTTATTCGGTCCTTGCAAGGAGAGGTCCAAGCACACCAGCTGAGCAGACACAGAGCCTTTCAGCTCCTGGCCAGCCAGAAATAGTGAATAATTAAATAGCAAAAGACTTGGATTCATTGAATGAACTGAAAAGGAAGTAGCCATTAATCAATAATCAGCAAAGCTGTCTACTTTCCTGCTCTACAGACCTCTGAGAATAGGGTTTGTCCTACTCCAGGATCTCATAGACCTTTTGAGAAATCATCATCTGGTCCTATTCACCTTAGTTTCCCTAATTTACATTTTCTAATAGTGATTTGAAGCCAGTAAAGACTGATTTGCAATTTCTTCAAGTGTGTCATAATTCACAGCTGTGGGAGCTTTTTTTTTTTTTTTTTTGCTGAGGCAATTGGGGTTGTGACTTGCCCAGGGTCACATACTTAGGGAATGTTAAGTGTCTCAGATCAAATTTGAACTCAGGTCCTCCTGACTTCAGGGCTGGTGCTCTATCCACTGTGCCACCTAGCTGCCCCAGCTGTGGGAGCTTTTGAAGAATTGACCCACCCTTTAATGTACAGTCTTCCTTTAGCCTTTTATAGGCTTTCTTGAGTTTCACACTTAGGCATGGTCCTTAACAACTGACATTTTGTAGGAAGGAAAGAGAAGGGAATAAGCATTGATATAGCTCCTACTATATGCCAGGTAGTGTGTTGAATGTTTTACTAATACTATCTTATTTGATCCTCACAATAATGAGGTTGTGAGACAGGTGCTATTATTACCTACATTTTGGTTTTTTGCATTTTGTTTTCTTTCTCATTTTTTTCCTTTTTGATATTATTTTTCTTGTGCAACATGATATTTTTGGAGATGTGTATAGAAAAATTGCATGTGTTTAACGTATATTGGATTGCTTGCCATAGGGGGGAGGAGGGAAAAATTTGGAACACAGGGTTTTGCAAAAGTGAATGTTGAAAATTATCCATACGTGTGTATTGAAAATAAAAAGCTTTAATTAAAAAAAGACTAGGTTAGAGCCAGCTATCTCCTGAAATGACATTCTGCTAAAGACTGTGGGATACTATCTCACATCATTCTTGGTGGTGAGAGGACTAAGGAGATTCAGATCCTCAGGGATGTAGCTCAGTCTTCTCCCTCAACTCCTAATTCGGGCTCTGGTTCCCACAGACTGCTTTGTCGGTGGAGAGGTTAAGGCAGTTGTCATTGGGAATGATATAGAAGAAATCTTCTGCCTCAGATACACTCAGCTACTAAATAGTAGCTTTTTCTTTTCCATCTTTTCCTCTTTGGGTTGAGCTCCCAATCCTCTTGGGGGTCATGTCCATCTTCATCGCCACCATTTGTTATCACTTCCATCACTTCTGAACAATGGGTGACTTGTTGGCTTTGCTGTCTGGCCTCTAGTATCCTCCTGAAGTCCTACTCTGGAATGGCCCAAGTTCAGACATAGGGGAATGAAGAAGAGACAGGAGTTCTAGAAAAACAGGAAAAAGAGAGGATGGAGGTGAGGAACAGAAAGAAGGGAATGTGGTTAAGGAACAGATATGCCATCAGACAAAGACAACAATAACAAAAGATATAAATACATGAGTACTTATGGTTTATAGATAATGAACCAGGGGTCTTATTAAAAAAAATTATTTTGTTTTTAAAAGAGAGATTTTAGGTTAGAAGCTAGTTCAGATCCCACCTCATACTCAATACACATTTTTGCAAATCTTCTGCCGCCTGATGGCGGAAATGTATATTGCAGGATCATCATGAGGGATTTTAACTTCTTTTATCATTATTCCTTCCTTATGTGTTCAATCTAAATCTGAACATCATTATTTTTGAGAGAGAAAAAAAATCAGATTTTCAGATATATAAACAAGAATAAAAATGTATGTACATGAAACTACAAAATTTGCTTTTCATATTTTTCTCTTTTTAAAAAGTCTATGAAATTTAACTTCATGCTAATGATAATTATCATTTATATAGTATTTTAACATTTGCAAGATACTTGAATGTCAGTAAGTATTTATTAAGCCCATGTTATGTGCTAGATCTAGGTACTATGCTAACCTTAGAGCTACAAATAAAGGCAAAAACAGTTCCTGCCTTCAAGGAGCTCACATTCCATGTAATTAACTCTGTATGAACAAAAGATATAGAGAGTAAATTGTGGGTAATCTCACGGGGGATGAGGAGGGAGACACTAGCATCAAGGGGGATCTGGAAAAGACTTCTTGCAGAAGGTAAGATGTTTACTTTACATACATATTATCTCATTTGTTTCTCACAATAACCCCATTAGGTAAATGTTATTATTGTCTCCATTTTACCAATGAGGAAACTGAGGCAAAAAGTTTAAGTGACTTTACCTGCCCAATATCATATAGCTAGTAAGTTTCTGAGTTAGGATTTGAACTCAGGTCCAGCATTCTACCCACCAAACCAAGTGTCCTCTAACAAAACACCTCCTTTTTTTCTTGTGCTCCCCCTTGACTTCTTTGTTGTTTGCTTTTCTTTTTAAAATTCTGGACTGTTTAGCATATACCAAATAAAACGAACATTTCCATATAAAAAGTAGAATAGGAAAAGAAGATTGTGAATGAAACTGTGAATCTCTATCCCATGCAGCTTCTTTTCCCTTTTTAACACATAATAAATTCACATGTGTCTTTCAAAGGCAAACTGCTTGAACCAGGAGATCATTGTACATGACAACAACAAGATCATATGATGATCCGTTCTGATGGATGTAGCTCTCCTCAACAATGAGATGATTCAGACCAGTTACAATGGTCTCGTGATGGAGAGAGTCATCTGTACCCAGAGAGCGCACTGTGGGAAGTGAATGTGGACCACAACATAGTATTTTCATTCTTTTTTGTTATTTGTTTGCATTTTATTTTCTTTCTCATTTTTTTTCCTTTTTGATCTGATTTTTCTTGTACAGCAAGATAAATGTGGAAATATATATAGAAGAATTGCACATGTTTAACATATTGAATTATTTGCTGTCTGGGGAAGGGGATAAAGGGAAGGAAGGGAGAAAAAAATTGGAACACAAGGTTTTGCAAGGATGAATGCTGAAAATTATCCATGCGTGTTTTTGAAAATAAAAAGCTTTAATAAAAAAAAAAAGGTATCCTGCTTGCTTGTGTAAGGGGGAATCTAAAGACTAACTGAAAAGGTTGACTTCCCAAGAGCAGAATGAATTGCTTCATTTTCAACATATACTTGCATTAGAAAGAATTAATAATAACAAAAGATAGAACTTTTACAAAGCATCTACCGTGATCCATGCATTGTGCTAAACAACGGATGCTATCTCATTTGATCCTCATAATATACCTGAAAAGTATATGCTATTATTATCCCCATTTTAAAATTAAGCAAATTGAGACAGACAGAAATTAAGTGATTTGCCCAAGTTTACATAGCTCTAAGATGTCTGAGAGTAGATTTGAATTCAGATCTTTCTGACTTTGGGCTTAGTTTTCTATACTCTGTTTCACTTAGCAGAACCAAGGAAGTTTTAAGTTATCTAAGTGGAATGGAAACATTTGATGTCCTGGTTTACATCTGTAACTATTGGTCTGTGATGACAGACTATGGCAAACTTGAAACCTGTAATCTTTTAGCATCTTGACAGTAAACTTTGGGTTCTCTTCTGAGATTTTATTGATGGTGAGCCTACAGATGGTTTCCTCCAGAAAATGCTACCATCTGCAGAGACTATGAACCCATTGGAAAATGAGCTAAATTGATGCCTTTTTGAAGACTGAGGCACAGCCACAAGATGGCAATGTTCTTTTGTGTAATGATTAATGCTTTCAGACTGGCAATTTTGCAGCATGTCAAGTAGGTAATATAACATGATATAATGTAGCATAACATAATATAACTACGGTATAACATAAATATGATATAGCAACATAATATAACTCAATATAATACAATATATAACATGGATATAACAACACAATATAACTCAACATAATACAATATATAACATGGTAACAAAGAAAATGAGTTATAAAGGTACTCACCTTTCTGATTGAATTTACAGCTTATAGGGGGTGAGCCTCAAATTTAAGCAAATCATTTATACTTTATAAAGGGTAGGAAGCTTTCACGAGGGTCATATTTATTATCCACAGCTATCTTAACAGTTATAAATGTTGTCAAGTCTGAACATGTATCTGAAAAAGAATATCTCATCAAATTTTAAATTATTTGTATTATTTAACATGTATCTATTATACAGCCTGGAAATTAAGGCTACAAATTACAGGCAAGTTGATGTCTGCTTGAATGAAGAGGATTCTTTACTGAGAATTCCCCATAGGGATGAAATCACAGGTTTAGATACTGCCCCTCCAAAAAAAAAATGTCACAGTGTACTTTGATTCATCCATTTGCGGGACCCTAGGCAAGTCACTTAACCCTTGCTAATAAAATAAACAAACAAACAAACAAATGAAGCAAAAAAAATCATTAAAGTATCTCCTATAATTTAGATATAGACAGAACATCCAAGAGAAGAAAATATTTGTATTAAATTAAAATTCTTTTTAATATAAAAAATAGTCACTCCTGGATTAGTAGAGGGCAAGACAGTCAATTCTGATATCTAACATAAGAAGCTGCTGCTGAGAATAAAGTGCTATGTATGTGTCATTCTTTCCTTGCTCTGGACATGTGATTCTCTACTGAATTCACTGCCACAGGAGCTTTCTTCTAATTAGGATGATTAAGCTCCCTATTCTCACACTTCTTTGCTCATTACACCCCCATTCTAGCACCCCAGGGATGATGATGCTTTTTGGTTCAACCTCTGGGCATCCCAAAAAGGGAAGTGGGAAAAGAGGAAACTCAGTGTACAATATGAATTGAATATGGGACCAGTAATTTACTTCTACAGAGGGAAAGATGCTAAGCATAAAAGAACTCCAGCAAACATTGACAGAATGATGAAAAATCAATAAGGAATTGAACTGATCATTATAGTTACGATCTCTTAGAAGACTAATATTTAAAGTCATCAGAAACATAAAACAGTTGAGCAATATGTGAAGTTATCAATTTTATATTTCCCCTTGGCTTGTCATTGTCTGATCATCCCTGTCTTGTAATAGTGACTGAACTCTCCAATGCAAAAGCTTTCCCTGCATTCAGACATTGCCAGTTTGGTAGTGGTAGAGTTGGTGTTGGTCCTTCATTCTCAGAAAGGGCCATGACATTAGGGAAATGATGCCATGACATGCAAGTGAATTGGATTTCAACGAGAAAGGGCTGGGCGAGGTCACCTGCCTCACTTTCCCCTCTGGAGCCTTTTGGGTCTAGTGACAAGATAGAGATCAGAATGACTGGAGATGGTTCTGCACCAATCTTGTGTTTGACATAATTGATTATACTCTCAGACTTCCCAGGACTGTCATAACTTTTGGAACTCACAAAGTCAGTGCCTGAGAAGGAAAAAAAAACTACCTCTAATCTACTCAAGAAAAGTTCAAAAGAGGTCATCCAAATTTAGCTAGGTTTATTGCTTGCCTAGTTAGAACATGAATTCATAACTGTAGAGAGACTGGGTAGAATATTTGGGCTAGCTACTCATGCTCCATCTCTCTCTTTATCTCTCTCTCTCTCTCTCTCTCTCTCTCTCTCTGTCTCACACACACACACACACACACACACACACACACACACACACACGAGGCAATTCAAAGTATCACCCAGTCTCATAAACTGAAAGGATGAGCCAGAGGAGGGACCTTGAATTATTTATTGTTCTGGAGTTTGAGTTCTGGATCAGCAATTAATTAGGGTTTGGGTTTTTTTTTCCTCATCTGCTATTGCAAGCCCTTAAATCATACATAACTCAAAGTGGGCTTGATCCAAGTTTTCACATGATGACTGAGTATGCTCTAAGGCATCTGGAGAGAAAGATTAACCTGATATTATTTTCATTATAAATCTCTATTAGTTGATTCATCCATACTCAGCAATACAATGATAATCGATCCTGAGGCACAGCAAGTTTCCAAAGTCACACTAGTATTATTTTTAAAAGAGAGAAAGAGAAAGTTTAAATTATGTTCATTTTAAGCATTAAGTG
Source organism: Myrmecobius fasciatus (assembly GCA_023553655.1). Lineage (NCBI taxonomy): Eukaryota > Metazoa > Chordata > Mammalia > Dasyuromorphia > Myrmecobiidae > Myrmecobius > Myrmecobius fasciatus. Next base: position 492,167 of record JAJPUD010000799.1, on the reverse strand, counting down.
AATGTTTTCATATTTTTGATGGGGGGGGGTAGACAATCCTTATATGGAAGAGGCTAGGGAGCCAACTTAAGGAAAAGCAGAATATGTGTAATGGCATTGCCCTGCTCCCCCATTTGGAACATGATTAGTGTATTGGAACTCCTTACAGGATACCTATGAATTCTCCAAATCAGAAAGGAAAGTACTTGTATACAATTCATCAGGCCTTTCTGGAAGGATTCTCTTCAGCCCCTCCATATAGAGATTTCTTCAACCCCAATTACACTTATTTTTGGAAAAGTAATGAGTTATTGCTGTTGTTTTTATTTTTATTTTTGCTGAGGCATTTGGGATTAAGTGACTTGCCCAAGATCACACAGCTAGGAAGTGTTGAGTGTCTGAGGTCAAATTTGAATTCAGGTCCTCCTGACTTCAGGGCTGGTGCTCTATCCACTGCGCCACCTAGTGGCCTCTTTTATTAAATTTTTAAAAAGGACCAATGACATCACAAGGTGATGTCTCAAGTCAGGGATAAGTTATGTTTTAAGCAAGGCAGAATTACCCAAAGTTGTCAGCCTCCTTCTCTCTTCCAGAGTCATCAAAGTCCAGTAACAAGACAAAAGTCAGAATGACTGGTGATGGCTCAGGATGCAGTGGATGACCTTGACAACTTCAATATCTGACCAGGTTCTAATTGTTCCACAGCGCCTACTTCAGCTGCTTTTATGGTCATCGGAACAAATTGTTCTCATCCATCCATTCCACTGGGGGAAGTCTTCACATCTTTGAATTAGACATCCCTCAACTCTTCAATGAATCTGATGTCTGTTGATTACCCTCAACCTGGTTTAGCCTGTCTGCTAAAGTGGTTTACCAAGGTGTGACCACTGTATATACTACAGCTTCTTGGAGCTACAGGTAGATCCCAAAGGTGGATGAGGAGCCCTGAAACGGACTCGACAAGTCCTCACATCAGAAGTGCTAGTCCTCCTTGAACATCACACACACACACACACACACACACACACACACGCACCAGAAGCATGGTGATCAGAATGGTTGATTTACTAAAATAGTGTCCAACCTGACCATGCTAGAAAACAGAGCTTACTATATAGTCGGTCTCTGGAGCTTGAATTGCCAATTCCAAAAAAGTACAACATTCAAATATTTGTCTATTGACTACTTGCTTTTAGGAACACTCAATTCATGTATTTACTTACCCTTAGAATAGCAACTGCTCGGGTTATGAACATTTATTTCTGTTACTTTTCTGTGGTCCGGAACCTGCTGTTCAAACAATGCATTCTTATAGAAATAGTGTGATGGTAATATAACATTTTCTTCATGTGCAGGTGGCTGATATAACCACAGTTTGATAAAGAGAGGAAATAAAATCTTAGCCCAATTTCCTCTGCATTGTTCGAGATTGGAACAGTTACGGAGCCCACCTGGGAACATCTAAACCAAGAACACTGGATTCATCAAAAGATGCATCAACCTAGCCAGCTGTCTTTAATAGTTTGCAATGGTTCATTGGGAAGTTGGAAATTTTTTCTTCAGAAAGAAGCATTTTTCAAGAACAAGTCAGGCAGATTTCCATTCATTTTCTATTTATCTCAATGATTCATCCTGGGCATAAAATTATGGCAATTCTCTCTTCATCCCAGTTCCACTCCCTTTTCTCCTCATTGCAGTAGATTGAATGCTCATGAAAACTTTGATCTAAAGGTTCCACTGTGAATCTATCCAGCTACATTATGAGCACTGCATACTAAAATTTTAGCTAGGAGCTGCCAAGGCCTGGGGCAGAGATGGAAGTTCATAGTGGGGATGCAAAAACCTAGGAGGATGTTGGCGTGATTCCTAATGACAACAGAAAATTCTACCGAGAAACACCACCGTGGAAAATCGCGACTGATAGGAAAGTCAAGTCTGATAAAATCAAAATCTCCTATGTGAGAAACATGCAGAAACAGTTATGACCATGTCAACTATTATTCAATAATTGCTTTCTATTATCTCCAGGATCAAATATAAACTCCTCTGTCATTCAAAGCCCTTCACAACCTGATTCCCTTCTACCTTTCCAGTCTTCTTATATCTTATTCATTCACTCCAATGTCCTCTTTGATCCAATGACACTGGCCTCCTGGCTATTTCTCACACAAGACCCTCAATCTCTTGGCTCTGTTCATTATCGCCAGCTAATCCCTTTGCATGGAATCCTCTCCCTCTTCATCTTTATTTCCTGGCTTTCCCATAAGTTACAACTAAAATTCCATCTTCTACATGAAATCTATTCTGATCCCTCTTAATCTTAGTGCCTTCCCTCTGTTGAGTATCTCCAATTTACCCTGTACATAGCTTGTTTTTATATAGTCATTTACATATTATTTCTCTTTCTAGACTATGAACTCTTTGAGGGTTGGAACTGACTTTTTGGCCTTTCTTTGTATTCCTAACACTTAGCACAGTACATAACACACAGTGCTTAGTAAATGTTTATTGCCTCACTGATTGACTATCTATGAATAGACCCTGGACATATAATCAGAAGATCTGGCTTCAAATTCTGTGTAATGTTTAAATATATATATTTACTATACCTCATCTGTAAAATGAGAATAAGAATATCCATATTACCCCCTCACATGGGTTTGTCAGAATCAAATGAAATTTTAAAAAGGAAAACATTTTATAAACCATAAAAAACAGTGTGTTAGTTATTATCATCAAATGAGACCATATGTAGATTATTTTGAAGTCTTAAAGTGACATATACATATTAGTCACTTATTATTATCACTACTAATATTATTAAGCCAGGAATGATAATGCTTTAACTTGATTCATTCAATCCATGACCTTTTCATGAACATGTCCCAATTCATTTCATGCAAATATTCTTTCATAACAATTTTTAAAAATCTCATCAGAGTTTGAATGACTTAGCAATGCTTCCAAAGTTTTATCTTAGGTGAAAAATAATATAGGGTTTTCTAGTCTGATTCAAGAGATGATTTTAAAATACACCTAGATGTCACTAAATCACTCATCTTTACTCTCAGAAAAGTCTCTTGTAAAGGTAATACTGATGCATTGGAAAAACATGCCTTAAATGATAGCTTCTGTGAACCAATTCAAAATTTTCCTTATTTCAAGGATGCTGTGGGTTTCTCACTGTAAAAAAAAAATCTCATCAGCTCAGAGAAGGTAACTAAGTAACTCAGTAAAAAGCCTCCCCTGGACAAAAAAAAAAAAAAACCTCACATCTCCCAAGTTTTAGTTCTTAATTCTGACCATTCCTAAGTGCATAGACCTGAGGGATGCAACAAAATGGCACATTAATTTGTCATTGCTCCTTTCATGTGAATGTCTCCAAAGAAATATATTTTAAAATACATTGTAGAAAGGAAAATAATTGGCTTTTCAAAAAGAGATAGAGAGAAAAAAGCATTGCCCTCTGAATATCTAAAATTCTCTTCCCACTAGGAGTCTAATAAGCTAGTGACTTCAAAAGAAGCAATTTAACAAATTAGAGTTAGGGTAGACCTTCCAAAAACAATGACGCAGAAGACTTATCCTAGTTCCACTTACATCTGCCTCCAAGAAAGGGCATCTGCTGAAGGTCAAGGAAAGATGTATGTACCAGAATTTGAGGTGTTTGAGATTCTGAGAGGCTGAGCAGGAGAGAAAGACAGGTGTGGCCGAACATCTGGAAAGATGGCCTCACCATCTCCCACTGTAGCAGGCAGGGTGCTTGCCAGAACTTGGGGGATGGGCATGTTTAGGAGCCTCATTAAATGACCAGAGGGCTGGCTGGCTGCCATCTGGGTGGATGTGGTTGGCAGCTGGATCAAGTGCCGGGAACACAAGATGAGAGACAGTCTGAGTAGTATTAGAGCAGAGTAGAGGTCAATAGAAAAAATGCTTAGTGTTTTCTATAACTCTTAAAGGTTTATAATAGGTACAACAGAGAAAGAGCAAGTTGTGGAAATGGTCTCAAAGAAAGGGCAACTGTATTGTGGATTTGTGGGCTGGAGCTCCCATTGCTATGTGACTTGACTGAATAATAACAATAGATCACATTTATTTGGTACCTACTATGTGCCAAGGACTTTACAAATATTATTTCATCTTTAAAATAGTCCTGGAAAGTGGGTGCTTCTATTATGCTCATTTTACAGATTAGGAAACTGAGGCTAATAGTTGAGGTAACTTGTCCAGAGTCATTCAGCAAAGAAATATTTGAGGAAGGATTGCGTCCGGTATTCCTGACTCCAATCCTATGTGCTATCACTGTACCACCTGCATATATAAGTAATTGGGGAAATTAACACAGAGGCTTGGAGCTCTCAACTACCATGCTTGCCCCAGACTTCTTTTGTTTACTTACAATCATATTTGCCCAGGGACAGGACTCATTCATGACCTTGCTGCTAGTGTTCTCCTAATAGTATTTACCAGAATGGGGTGAGCAATGATGAAAACTGAAAGAATAGATTTTTATCTAGATTGAACTAAACTCCCCTCTGGGTTTCCATTTTCAAAAGTGTGTACCCGGGAAGCCAGAGGAGTCCTAAGCTTTTCTCCTTCTTTTAGTTTTCCTCCAAAATAATGCTAGTGCCTTATCACCCAGGCATCCTCCTTTGCCCTGGACTTCAAGGGATCCATAGCCAACTCATACCATGGATTTTTTTTAAAATATAGACTTGTTGTATGGAAAATTTCACACAAATCTAAATCCACAGCTTCTTTAAAATTTGAGGGATCAATGAGCTATCTGTTCAACTATATTGATCTTGACAGAATCAATTATAACACTGTCACCAGTCTTGAGACCCTTCTATCTCCATTCAAATTCTATTCATTCAATCAACAATTAATAAGCACTTTTTTCCAACAAGCACTTATTCAGCACTTACTCCGTACCAAATACCACTGTATCAGATACCAAGGATACTGAATACTAAGAACTGTAGGTTCACATCTATCTCTCTAGATGATTTCTGCTTTTTTTTTCCTTTATTAGAATTGTTGGGGGGGGTTGGTTGTTTCGGGGGGGGGAATTGCCTTCAGGATTGCATTCTTAAGAAATTCCCAGGGGAAGGGATAGGGGAAGGAGGAAAAAATCTAAAACACAATGCTATACAAGGGTCAATGTTAAAAAAAAGCCAAATGTTAAAAAAATTCCGTGTATGTGTTTTTTAGAATTTATTTCATTGGGAGCAGCTAGGTGGTGTAGTGGATAGAGCACCAGCCTGGAAGTCAGGAGGACCTGAGTTCAAATCTAGTTTCAGACTCTTAATACTTCCTGTGTGACCCTAGGCAAGTCATTTAACCCCAATTGCCTCAGCAAAAAAAAATGATTTATTTTATTTTTATTTATTAAAACTTTTTATTTACAAAATATATGCATGGGTAATTTTTTAACATTGACCCTTGCAAAACTTTCTGTTCCAAATTTTTCCCTCCTCCCCACCCTCTCCCCTAGATGGCAGGTAGTCCAATACATGTTAAATATGTTAAAATATATTATAAATCCAATATACGTATACATATTTATACAGTTATCTTGCTGTGCAAGAAAAAATGGATATAGAAAGGGAAAAAAAAGCCTGAGAAGGAAAACAAAATGCAAGCAAACATCAACAGAAAATGTGAAAATGCTATTTTATGGTCCACATTCAGATTCCACAGGCCTCTCCCTGGGTGTACATGGCTTTCTCCATCACTGAACAATTGGAACTGGTTTGAATCATCTCATTGGTGAAGAGAGCTATGTGCATCAGAATTGATCATCATGTAACCTTGCTGCTGCTGTGTAAACTCTCCTGGTTCTGCTCATTTCACTCAGCATCAGTCCATGCAAGTCTCTCCAGGCTTCTCCGAAATCATCCTGTTGGTCATTTCTTACAGAACAATAATATTCCATAACATTCATATACCATAATTTATTCAGCCATTCTCCAATTGATGGGCATCCATTCAGTTTCCAGTTTCTAGTCACTATAAAAAGGGCTGCTACAAACATTCTTGCACATGTGGGTTCCTTTCCCTCCTTTAAGATCTCTTGGGAATATAGATGCAGTAGAAACACTGCTGGGTCAAAGAGCATGCACAGTTTGATAACTTTTTGAGCATAGTTCCAAATCTGTTCACAGTTCCACCAACAATGTATCAGTGTCCCAGTTTTCCTGCATCCCCCCCTCCCAGCATTAGTCATTATCTTTTCCTCTCATTTTAGCTAATCTGACAGGTGTGTAGTGGTACCTCAGAGTTGTCTTAATTTCGTGCATATGTTTTAAAAATGAAAAGCTTTGTTTAAAAAAAACCAAGAAATTTCCATCAATCTCCCACTAACTTCGCCCATAGGAGTTTTGCCCATGGACTCCTACCTATTCATCTTTCTTCTCCTCACTACTGCTTCTGCTCCAGGCAGTTGTTAACTTAGGATGGACAACTTTCTGAGTTCATCATTCTTCTGAAACTGGACTAAAAGAAGTTACTGTTATAAGATATAAAAAGAAACAGTATCAATAAAGCAGTAATATATGAAAGAAATGCAGAAGGGGACACAAATAAACAAGACAATTTTGTCACTCTGGCTAAATTGAATCGATACTTTACAAAAAAACTGTATTTATATATAAGAGAAATTCATGGTTTCATATAAATTTAATTTCATAATTTCATAAAAATTTAATTGTTGTTCTTTATTTACATCTACTAGTAAGTGGGCAAACAGGATTAAGAGATTCACCAGGGTCACATAGCTGGGAAGGGTCTGATGCAGAACTTGGACTCAGGTCTTCCTGATTCCAGACTCAACACTCTATCCACTGCCTCTGGCACATAATAGACATTGAATTAAATGATCGTTGATTGATTGATCCCTATTTGTTATAATTTTATGAATTCCCAGCTTCCCACAGGTATCCTCTATTCTATCCCCTCAAATATAATTAATATACATACATATCTCATAAAACAATCATGATCAATCATAGTTTTTATATCATATTTTATTATATATGATATATAAAAATGTGTTATTTATATTAGATATATTATATATATTTTATTTTATATTATACAAAATCAGGAGGAAAAAATAAAAATGGAGAACTAGAATTCCCAGAATTGAGAAATAGGTTTCAGAATTTTTTTAGTCTATCTCAGAGCAAAGAGAAAAACCCCTTTTCTCTTTTAGAAACATCCCCTCTTTTCTTAAGGAACAAACCAAAAGAATGAATCTCTTTGGCAGAAATAGATACCTATGTGATATCAATTTACAATTGTATATTGTAATGTTTGTGTTTGTTGCTGATTGTGAAGTTTGTAATAGATTTTTAAAAGAAGTAATCTTGAGTAGAGAAAGAAAAGAGAGTCTGAACAGTCAAGAACCTCACAAAAAAAGTTTTGAAAAAAAAAAGATGGGAAAAATAACTCAAACTTTTAACAGGCAATCTAAGAGACTATAAATGGTTATGATATACTTTCAAGAAAACTTTAACTTGAAGCACAAGTAAAAAAGGATTATAATTGACTAGAAAAGAAGAAAGGGATCAAATTACAGAGAGCTTTAAAACCAAACAGGATTTCATAATTGAATATGGAGGTAGTAGGGAGTTGTTGGAATTGATTGTGTGGGAGTGGGGAGTGACTGTAGCCAGACTTATACTTTAGGAAGATCAATTTTTTAGTTGAGTGAAAAATGGAGTGAAGAAATTTGAGGCACCAAAAAGCTATTGAAACAGTTCAGACATGAAGTGCTGAATGACTATACCAGACTCTTGGTAATGTCAGAGGAAAGGAGGAGAAACATAGAAGAGAAGTTGAAAAGGTAGAAAGGCTGGGACTTGGCAATAGACTGGATAGGGGGAGGGAAGGAGAAAGGAGGAGGGAAGGAAGACACCTAGGTTGTGAGCCTGGGTGACAAGAGAATGGTGATATCCTTCAGAGTAAAAGGGAAAATAGGAAGAGGGTTAGGTTTGGGGTAACACAATCAGTTTTAGTTTTGGACATGTTGAGTTTAAATGTCTATTGGACTTTGATTCAAGATGTCTGAAAGGAAGTTGGAGATGTGAAACTGGAGACCAGAATAGAGGTTAGGATTAAACAAATAGACATTTATTTGTTAAATACTGTACCACCAAAGGTCGTACTGTACTACCAAAAGGTGGAAGCAAAATCCAATGCATAGACACATCATGTAAGTTCTAGCAAGGTTAACTGAAGGATCCATTTCAGCCAATGGGACATTGGTCAGATAGGTAATATGGGAAAGGGGCCCCATGGGTATTTTTAGGTGAAGAACCTTCTCTTACAGACCTGTAGCATTCTTGGTCCTCCATCAACCCACTGACATGCCAACATAAGCATGTTATGTCCATGTAAGAATCATAAGTATTTGACAATAATGCAATTAAAGACTGGATTTTTGTGATGTTTGGGTGGGAGGGGATTGTCTGCTTCTAATATAGTTTACTAGCAAATATTTCACATTTGCATATTCATAAATAATGTCATATTCATGAAAACAGATCTTGAAGATTTGGGAGTGCTACAGATATAGATTCGTGGACAATCGTCTATATTCATGATTGATCTTTTTTTTTTTTGCTGAGGCAATTGAAGTTAAGTAACTTACAGGATCACATAACTAGGAAGTGTTAAGTGTATGAGGCCAGATTTGAACTCAAGTCCTCCTGACTTCAGGGTTAGTGCTCTCTCCACTTCGTCACCTAGCTGCCCCTTCATGATTAATCTTTGAGGCAAAATTCAAAATCCTCAGGGTCCTCAGAAATGGGTGAATATTTTCATTGGAGGAAATTTATAATTGGTAGTTTCTTATAACTAACATAAGAATGACACATATTCAGTGACCTTTGGAGGCTGCTGCTATTTCAGAGTAAACTTAATCTGCCCAGTTCAGGTACTAATTGTTGTGAAAGTAACTTTGAAAAAGCTAGCATTACTTGGGGTGGGGAGGGACTCCTCAACTTCCTGAAAAAGTTGTAAATAGAAAAATGTTGAATTTTTAGTATGCAAAGTATGATTTTACAAGACCGTGTGTCTAAGAAAACTTAAATTTAAACATGCAAATAAAAAGGACCAAGAAGGTCAAAAGCAAAAATAAACATCACTCATACATCATAATATTTATAGCATCCCTTTTTTGTGTATGGTAGCAAAGGACTGGAAATGGCTAACCAAATATAACTGTACTGTAAGAAACAATGAATACGATGACTTCAGAAGGGGCAGCTAGATGGTGCAGTGGCTAGAGTACTGGCCCTGGAGTCAGAAGGACCTGAGTTCAAATTCAGCCACAGACACTTAATACTTCCTAGCTGTGTGACCCTAAGCAAGTCATTTAACCCCAATTGTCTCATAAAACAAAACTAAAACTAAATATGAATACAGAAAAGTATGGGAGGATTTACATGAATTGATACAAAGTGAAATAAGCAGAAGTAGACAACACAATAACTATAATAATGCAAATGGAAGGAGCAATAATTACCACAAGAAAAATAATCTTCAAATTGAATGCTGTAAAATTGCAAAAATCAAGCTTGGCCACAAAGAGAAGATATGAAAAGTCACTTCCCCTGTTACTTTGAAGAGATGGGGGAACCTGTGTGGAGCACTGCACTGTACATAATGCCATGTATTTTAGATAATTTGGTTAGTTTTGATAATTTTTTTCTTTTTTGCTCTTTTTAATTATTATAATAGATGACTATCAGTGGGAAGTGAGGGGAAAGAGAAAGTAAATAGCAAAACCAAAAGCATCTAGGTGGTGTTGGCCCTGGACTAAGGACGATCTGAGTTCAAATCTGGCTTCTGTTGTGTGATCCTGAGAAAGTCACTTAATTCTGTTTGCTTCAGTTTCATTATCTGTAAAATGAGCTGAAGAATGAATGGCAAATCATTCCAGTATCTTTGCCAAAAGAAACACTAAATGAGATCACAAAGACTCAGTCATGGCTATATATACATATATACATGATATATTTTTTTTTGCTAAGACAATTGGGGTTAAGTGACTTGACCAGGGTCACACAGTTAGGAAGTGGTAAGTGTCTGAAACCAGATTTGAACTCAGATCCTCCTGACTTCAGGGCTGGTGCTCTAGCCACTGCACCACCTAGCTGCCCCCAATAAAAATTATTTTAAAAACACATAAGGCAAGTGGTTACAATAATCCATACAAAAATCAATATACACAGCAACAACAAGACTATATGATGATCAGTTCTGATGGATATGGTTCTCTTCAACAATGAGATGTTTCAAACCAGTTTCAGTTGTTCAGTGATGAAGAAAGCCATATACACCCAGAGAGAGGTCTGTGGGATCTAAGGGTGGACCAAAACATAGCATTTTCATGCTTTCTATTGATGTTTGCTTGCATTAAGTTTTCCTTCTCAGATTTTTTTTCTTATAGATCTAATTTTTCTTGTGCAGCAAGATAACTGTATAAATATGTATACACATATTCAATTTGTCAAGTATTTTAACATAATTACCATGTATTAGACTTCCTGCCATCTAGGGGAGGGGGTGGAGGGAAGGAGGGAAAAATTTGGAACAGAATTCTTTGCAAGGGTCAATGATGAAAAATTACCCATGCATATGTTTTGCAAATAAAAAGCTTTAATTTAAAAAAAGAAAGAAAGAAAAACAATAATCCATACAAGATGGGAATATATATATATATATATAGTTCTCATAGACAATGAGTGATAAAAAACAATGTCTTGTTCCACATTACTCCATAAGTAGAGCTTCCCCTACCCCAGACCATAAAGTACATGCCAGAAATTTAAATATAGCAACCAAGTCAGTAATTTATTCCAGTTCAGAGAGGTAAAAAATAGTAGGCTTTGATTCCAATTCCTCTGGTTCCACATCCACCAGTGTTCCACCAATGCTTTCACATTTATTTTCTTTTAATAAGCAAAGACCAGCACAACAGCACATTAATCCATTAATACCTAATCAATAAATCAATTAAAGATAAGAAAGCCTATCACCTCCAATGACCCAAACCCAAACAGAATTGACAGGAGGCTGGTCAAACAGGGGAGGGAAGAGATAGTTGGGGCAAGCAGCATAGGCCAAAGAGGGAAGAAAGGGCTAATGTGTCTCTCCCAATCTTTCTCCCCATCCCCAATGCTGCCAGTAATCCATTCTTTGGTAGTTTCTGTAAATATCTATCCATCTATATAAAAATAGATTTCCAAATCTTCATGATACTTTTTTTGACACTGGAAAGTGACTGTAAGATAAATGCACATCACTCCTCAAGGTCATGTCCTCTTAGAAACAATTCCAGGAACATTAACTGAGAGCATAATGAAATTGTACATTAAGCACATTTTGAATTGCCTGACAAATTCTTTGTCCGGTAAACCGTTCCTTAAGGAAATGCTCCACTTTTGGAAGCATCTGATAGGTGCTCCAGATGCACACCCTTTCTGATTTGATGAATTATATTACAAAGTCAGATTCTTTTTCTCCTTCCCCCCCCATTCCATCTATTTCCTTCAGTGTGTAGGCAGATTTTACTTAGCAGGTGGTCTATAACTTGCGATTGACAACACTTGCCTGCTGTTGAATTTACACATAGTTCTAATTTAAATGCTTAATTGCTCTCAAGGCTCTCAATTTACAGCTCATAAACCCCTCCTAGAAGGGTGCAAATCTCCTTGCTTATGATGGATTCTGAAGCTAAATGATCCAAATTGTCCCTCTGTAGGAAAGGGGCTCAATAATTTTATGCTCCTTCAAAGAGAGTGAATAAGCCTTTATTAAGCATCTAATATATACAGACACTGTGCTCAGCACTTTACAAATATTATCTCCTTGGACCCTTGAAAGCTGAGAATGTGTTTGTCTAAAGGGAGAAGAATTTGATATTTATAGCAAAATTGATGGGACTAAGTATATACTTCTGTCTTTTGGTGGATCACTTGCTGAGACCCCTTCTCAAAAGATATGGATAACTAGGAACTCTTTATTGGTCCTCATGTATCTCTATACATGGAACAACCAAAGATGGCTGTTGACTGAGCCAATAAGAACTGCTCACTTAGGCTATGAAGGTAACTGATGGGGAAAAAACTTCCCTCACCCCTCTCTCTTTCTTCCTCTTTTTCGAGCCAATTTGGATCCAAGCTATATTATGCTGCCTGGATAGACATACAGGGCGGGGGATAGTATAAATGGTATATTTGAAGAGGAAAAAGAATAAAGCTTGCTTTTTATAGTAATGAACTGGATGCAATGATGGAACCCTGTAACACTTTTCTTTGTTCTCAAACAGCAACCCAGGCCCAGGTGACTAGGCTTTATTCAGGAAGGGCACAGCTGGTAATTTTGGAAACCTTCCCTGTTGTGGGTGCATCCTTCTCTATCTCTCCTAGTATGTAGCCCCTTGGGTAGGTAGCCAGCACGTATGTCTGTTTTCTCTCCCACCAGAAATCCCATGCTGTGTCTATGTTTTGTTCCTTCAAAGAGAGTGGCAGACTGTCCTGAGCATGTGATTTAAAAAAAAAATTCTGATGAGACATCTCTGTTACAGAATTTTCTGAGATTATCTTGTTCCATCAAGACTACAGTTAGTCTAAGAACCCCAAATATAAAAAAGCAGCTGCTCAGGTAAGAAGGCATTGCTTAAGATAGAAAACTGGAAGTCAACTAAGTTTTGTGTGTGCTTTACAAACTGGCCCTTTCATGTTGCTTCTATGTTGTTTCTGATGTCAATATCAGCCATGGTGAAGTTGAAAGGCACTGGCTAGTTCAGCACTTAAGTGGTGGACAGCACTGAGTCCTTCACTACCGAAGGCTTTGTATACCTCAGGGCCAAGAGTTCCAATCCTACTGACCTATTTCGGTGCATCATGAAATTGTTCATAGAAAGCAAATAAGATGCAGATGAGTCTTTGGGTATGGGAAATGTACCTCTATATCTCTGGTTTTCCAAAGAAATCTCCCCGGTATTAGCATGTTGTGTTTCTTCCCAAGAGTACAGACTCATAAGGATGAGGTATAACATGTCCTTTCTCAGGTGGCTGGTATATTGAGAACATGCTTCATGCTATCCATGAAATGACAAAGAGATTGTCCTAATGGCTGCCACAAATGATTCAGTAGAAGTCATGTGGCAGAATGGACATTTGAAATAAGATAAGCACTGAATTCAAATTCTGGCTCAGACAATATGAGTAAATCATTTAACCTCTCTGACCTTCAGTTTTCTCATCTATAAAAGGGAATAATAATAGCACTCAAATCACAGAGCTGTTGGAAGGATCAAAAGAAATAAATTATGTAAAGCACTTTGTAAGCATAAGCCATTATTAAAATGAATGTCTGAGTCTATGATGAGAAGGTTTTTCAAACCTTGGCTAAACTCTTAATAAGGCATTTTCTGGAAATACTTTCCAAATCACCATATGAGCATATTTTGAGAACTCAAACATAATGCCCTGTGAAAATATTGATTGTGTTGTCCTTTGATTTTTGTTCTTAGGAGCATAAGATATTAAGCCACTTTGCATTAGGCTATTAGTGACTTGTCAGTCCTTCTCTGATCAGACCAATACAAGCTCAGAGTGCTCTGCCACAGGTTGGACAAAATAGTTCCTATGAACATTTGGGCTGGCTTCTCTAATTTTGCACATCTTGTGTCTCTTTTGGTCTCATAGAGCACAGCACCTTCTCTGATGAGAGTAAGTCATGCTTGGCTCTCTCTCTCTCTCTCTCTCTCTCTCTCTCTCTCTCTTTCTCTTTATCTCTCTCTGTCTCTGTCTCTGTCTCTCTCTCCTTCTCTCTCTTTCCCTATCTATTTATCTATCTCCCTTCTTATCTGTCTATCTACCTATGGATATATGATATCTATAGATAGATATCTCATCTGATCTTTACAATAACTACACAATAAAATATATCAAATGAGAGATATAAAGCACTTCACCAACCTTAAAGTTCTATATAAATACAGCTATCATTATCATTATTGTACCTACTTCTCATTGAAGATCAAATGAGATTATATATATAAAGTATACTATAAACCATAAAATGCTTTATAAATATTACCTGTTATTATTGTATTTAACCTGGAGCAGAGATTTAATGGGTACATAATCATGGCCTTCAATTATCTGAAGGGATATCATATGGAAAGATTAGAATTGTTCTGCTTAAGCAAGACAGCAGATTTAGAAGCAGGAGATGTAAGTTCATTGGATGGAGAACCCCTCCTAAAATTAGAGCTGTTCTAAAATACAATGCACTGATTAGGGAATTAATGGGCTTTCTCTCAAATGAAGCCTGGATAACCATTTATTAGAAGGGATTGATGTCTGGGTTCTAGGTTGAACTGGCTAATCTACATCCCTTTCAACTCTAGAGTTTTTAAAGTCCTTCATTTCACAAAGATGAAAACTGAGACCCAGAGAGAAGCCAGGACTCAAGTCTCTTCTACAGAAGTGAGTATTGGAATTTGTAGGTCCCTGACATCCTAGAGGGAAGAAAAAAGGAAACAAGCATTTATTAAGTGCCTACTATATGCCAGGCACTTTGTTGAGTGCTTTTATAAATATTAACTTATTTGATCCTTACAACAACCCTGAAAAGTAAGTACTATAATTATCCCCATTTTACAGATGAGGAAACTGAGACTAACCGAGGTTAAGTGACTAGCCTGAGTAACCCAGATGTAAGTATCTATGCCAAACTGAACTTCAGTGGCAGGATGAAAGTGGGAAATCAGATACCTTGCTTGGGAAAGTCTCCATATTAATCTTCTGACTCCAGATTTTTATAAGAGCCCCAATTCTTCCTATTTAAAAGTGTTATTTGAATGTGGATTATTATTATTATTTTTAGTTTATTTTATTTGCAAAACACACGTATGGATAATTCTTCAACATTAACCCTTACAAAGCTTTCTGTTACAAATTTTTCCTTCCTACTCCCCACCCCTCCCCTAGATGGCAGGGTATCCACTACATGTTAATTATGTTAAAATACTTGACAAATCGAATATATGTATACATATTTTGTGGATTATTATTTATAAGTGACCCCCAAAGTAATATTTATATAGCATTTTAAAGTTTGCAAAGCACTGTATATAAATTAGTTTCAGTTAAGTCCCACAAAAAGCTAAAGTTTGTATGCTAATATTAAGGTACCATAGGAATTATTACCCTCATTTACACACAAGGAAACTGAGGCTTAGTGGGGAAGTAACTTATCTTAACCACAAAACTAATTACTTCAGGCTTTTAAGATCTGACCAGTACTTATATACATTATCTCATTTGAGTCTCACAACATTTTTGTGAGGTAGCTACTATGGGTATTATTATCCCATTTTACAGATAAGAAGCTAAATCTGAGAGAGCTCAAGTCGCTTATCAATGATCACACAGTTAATGTGTTGGAAACAGGTCTTGAACCATCTTTTTAACTCTTAAGTCTGGTACTCTATCCATTATGTCTCACTGGCTTCACCAGCTACTTGTGAATTACTTCCAGAGTTTGGGATGCAACCCTGAAGGTGAACCCACAGATGCCCTGTTCTTTGTGTATAGCATGTAATACTATACATATAAAAACACCATTTAAAAAGGGGGAAAATTGGTCAGGATTTCTGGTGGTTGCCAACTTTAGTTGCTAATGAGTCAATCTGATGAATTGCTGGGTCTTAGTAAAAGAAATGGCCATAGTCAATGTGGGAATTTATTTTGATTATGAATATTTGTTATAAGGGCTTTGTGTTGCTTCTTTTTTTTCTCCAAGGGGAAGGTGGGAAGTAAAAATAGAGTAGGATAGGGTTGTTCCTTAAAGAAAAACAAAAAAGGATCATCAAAGTATAATTTTAACAAACCAAAGAGAGCAGAATTAAGGCCAGAAGGAATCACCAACAAGCAATCTAGCCTTGAAAGTTACATATTGAATTTATTACATATTCAAAAAAGAAAAACAAGCTTTATATAATAGCAAAATAGCAGAAGCCCTGTTCTAAACCATCTCCCCTTAATTTCCCTATTTCTCTCTATAGCACCACAATTCTCCTGGCAACCAGGGTCACAATCTTCGTGTCATCTTTGACCCTTCATCTCACTCATCCTCACCCTATATACAATCAGCTGGCAAGTCTTGTCAATTCCTTCTCTTGTATGGTTTTCTTTCTTTCTACTCATCCCCCAACCATCCTAATTCAAGGCCTCATCCTCATCCCTTCTTGTCCAAACTATTGCAATTGTCTCATACTTGATTGCTCTGTATCCCATCTCTCCCCTCTCCACTCCATCCTCCACAAAGGTATTAAACTGATCTTCCTAAAGTTCAGGTAGGTCTCCTGCTCAGAAAGCTTCAGTGGTTTTTATTGTCTTGAGGATGAAATACAAACTCCTTTTTTTGTCATTTCAAGCCTTTTACAATCTGATTCTCTTTCCAGACTGATTACATATTAATCCCTCTCCCCCATATACTCTGTACTCTGTCAAACTTTCTGCTTGCCAGTAACCCCTACACAATTCTACCTCCTCCCACCTCTTGCCTATGCACAGGTTATCCCCCGGGATTTTAAATTACTCCTTCCTCATCTCCATGACTTGGAACTTCCTGCTCCATTTCAGGTTCCCCTGAGGACCACTTCATCTAAGGAACCTTCCCTGAGTCCCCATCGTGGATTAGTGCCCCTTCTCATCACTGTATTGTTTTTGTATATTTGTTTATCTATGAATATGTCATATCCTTGCTCCTGCCTTTCCACATAGTAGAATGCAAATTCTTTGAGACAAAGAAGCACCAGCTCAGTACTTACAGATGGTAGGTGGCTAATAATGACATATTGATTGAATGAGTGAGCGTGTAAATATAAATAAGTCACTTAGCCTTTCCACACACTCAACTACATCCCAAATTATAGATGGATTGCATTGGTGAGAGAAAGCTCACAGTAGGACTAAATCAGAAATCTTTGAAATATGCTCACCTGCTGTAAGTTCCAGGAACAACAGCTTAGCCAATAGAGCTCCCACTATCCATAATGTGCACACAGCCTCCCTTTTGCTCTCTTTACAAAGTTCAGTCTAGACCAAGCTTATTCTAAAGTACTTGAGATAAATGCCCATGTTCTCCTTCAATCAGTAGTAGGAGAGACTGCTTGTAGCACAAGCTCTGTTTTATAAAGGTTGACTAACATGAGGATACCTCAACCCTAGTCAGTGGCTCTATGTTGGACTCCAAAATCCTCCAATAGGGAGCTCTCCTCCACAATAAATGTGTCCATCCATGGACTATTGAATCTAAGAACCATGAAAGCAAGAATCTTACCTTCACTCAATTGGTGGAACAGTCTTGGGAATAGAGCTTACAGTGTGCTAAGGGTGGGATGAACCACAAAAAAAAAAAATGTCGATAGATAAATGACACATAGATACATAAGTGGATGAATAGATAGAAAGATAGATAGATAGATAGATAGATAGATAGATAGATAGATAGATAGA